>JARWKJ010000007.1:3170707-3195707 GCA_029959095.1 Rhinichthys osculus | reverse complement strand
ATAGACAGATAGATAGACAGACAGACAGACAGACAGACAGATAGATAGACAGACAGACAGACAGACAGATAGATAGACAGACAGACAGACAGACAGACAGACAGATAGATAGATAGATAGATAGATAGATAGATAGATAGATAGATAGATAGATAGATAGATAGATAGATAGATAGATAGATAGATAGATAGATAGATAGATAGATAGATAGATAGATAGATATATAGACAGACAGACAGACAGACAGACGATGATAGATAGACAGACAGACAGACAGACAGACAGACGATGATAGATAGACAGACAGACAGACAGACAAACAGACAGACAGATAGATAGATAGATAGATAGATAGATAGATAGATAGATAGATAGATAGATAGATAGATAGATAGATAGATAGATAGACAGACAGACAGACAGACAGACGATGATAGATAGATAGACAGACAGACAGACTGACAGACAGACTGACAGACAGACAGACAGACAGACAGACAGACAGACAGATAGATAGATAGATAGATAGATAGATAGATAGATAGATAGATAGATAGATAGATAGATAGATAGATAGATAGATAGATAGATAGATAGATAGATAGACAGATAGACAGATATATAGATAGATGTTTCATATATGAGATGAGGCTGTAACAGCACGTCCAGTGCAAGGCTTTGACTATTGCATTTTTCTTAACATTATTTTATTTATCCGTTATATTGAAGAGACTTTTTCGAAGGATATTGGTTTTCTTGTGTCCTCTTTGAGCACTTCTTGAGCTTAACCGAGACTTGAGTGTTTGTATGTTTAAGAGACTGTTGTGTCGATCTTAATTTATTGCAATATTGAGGTGTTCAGTTTTATTTTTATTTTAGAAAATAAACATGATCGCTCTCCTCACAAATCAACTGTGTCTTGTTTTCACTGGCGTGTATCTTAGGTGGCGAGGACTAGTGCGTCTTTGAGCCTACGTTCAGAATGAGTAAAATACTTATACTGTTAAAAAATAGATAGACACTAAGACTTTTACTCAAGTCGTATTGGAATTGGTTACTTTTAACTTGTCATTTTCGCTGTAAGACATCTGTACTTTTACTCAAGTATGGTTTTCAGGTACTCTTTACACCTCGTGAGGTTGAAATTACAGCGTTTCTGCATAGATTTGGACATAAATAAGAGCTTAAGTTAATGTGGATTGCAGCAACACAATGAATGAAACGAGAAATTTTAGCGTAGAAGATATAGAAATACAGCCCTTCTCTATGTATTCTCTTCTCTTCTAATTCAATATTTGCGGTATAATCATGGTACTGCTATTGATCTATATATTGATCATATTTATAATGATTTTTACTACATGCCCCATTAGTGGCGTGTATTATCAGAGCAGTCAGAAGTTGCTAATATAATGTAAACCTATACGTGTATGGTTCCCGTGGGGCTTGTTATGCATCAGTTATATCCACCCAATGCAGACGTCTTTGATTTCTGATCAATGATGTATGTGGAGCTGAGGGCATGTTATCTCGCTGCACTTGAAGGACAAATGAAGGTGAATTATGGCATAATCAGTCCAAGATCAGCTGTTCAGGTGTGTTTGATGCGATGTGGGGGAATATACAGTGCATGATGACATAAAGAGCACAGACACACCCCCTTACATCATAGTGCATTACCATATATGGGCAAATATGAGGTCATCAGTGTTGCCATGACAATGAGGGTAGTAAAAGACTGAGGGTGGTGAATAATTTATTATGTGAGCGTGCCGTGCACATTATCTTATAAAACCGAGCTGAACAAAATTGCTGAGGTTAATAATGTATTGCAAATAACTTTTTTTCTGAAGAATCTTATTATGTTTTAGCTTTTATTGATAATTTTACATTACAAGCTTTTACTCACAATTTCTGATTAAATAGACCTTTCCTCAAGGGATGGTTTTGAGGTACTCTTTACAGCTCTGTAAAAAAGGTTACTTTAAGGCTCAGATCAGTTTAAATACTTAAAGCTGCACTGTGTAACTTTTTTTAGTTTATTCTTAGCTAAAAACACTTAGTTCTTTCAAAAATATATGTGCTCATTAATGTGTACTTACTTCGTTCAGGTAATAAAGTATTCTCGTGAGTGTATAATATGCCATTGAAAATACATACGGGTAAGGGGTTCTAATGTCGGTCGCCATGTTGCCCCTCCATCTTGAAAGTACATTAGCCAAAGAGGGACATACCCGTTAATTCAAGCTTCGCCTTTCGCGTTTTAACACTCGATGGCACCGTGTCGAATGTCAAGAGGGGGATTGCTTGAGACTGATATATAAAAACCTGAAAGCCTTTTTGAAAGTATAATATAGCCTATATAAACTTTGCCTTACGCTAGTGATGTCATACAACATGCAGAATAACGATAGCCCTGATAGAAGTTACTTTACTAAGATTAGCTTGCATTCGTCTGGGAACCTGATAAATGATGTTAGCAATGAAATGGTAAAAAAATAACGAAAACATAAAACTATTATTCATTTTACATAGATGTCATAACCTATATGTTACCTGACAAATTAAATTACTGCAAATTATAATAGTTTTCTAAAATAACCTCATCACTTGAAGGAACACTCATGGACGAGCTCGAACTGGAAGAACTGGAAGCCATGTTAATCTTGGACTACATTGGCCACCGTAGGAGTTGGTCATATTCCTTTTCTGGATGGTCATATACCTTTTCACCGCTAGATGGGGGTAAAAATCACACAGTGTAGCTTTAAAATAACTGCTTTCAATTACTTTTGCTTTCAGTGTATTGTAATTACCATATTCATGTACCATATTTAGGTATATTAAGGCATTTTTAAACAATAATATCCTATGGAGCATGTGCAAAGGATAGTAGGGTAGAGTGGGGGAAAATGCCCCCCCTGGGGTAAAACGCCCCCCACCCGTTTTTCCCAAAATAACCACTAGAATGAATCAAGATACATTTTTACTATTGCTATGCACTACGTTGACAACGGGGATATACAAGTCTCCATGGAGAAGCAGACACCAGCGACGTATTTGAAGAGAAGAGGATTACATGGAAAGTGCTATAACTTTCAGATATTAATAAACAAGTTTTTAATAGAATATTGTTCACAGTGATATCACATTGATGTATGATAGATGAATAGTTATGTCTGTAGTTTGAGAGCATATGTTATTTATAAGGAATATAATTATATTTTTTAAAAATAAACAATTTTTTAAAAAGACATAGCTTGTGGGGTAAAACGCCCCCCAAGGGGCATAGTTTCTCTTTATCATAATTACTACAGTAACATATTTCTGCTCATCAAAGTCTTTATTTTACACTTTAATGAAGTATAACTAGGCGGTAAAATCAAAATATTTGAACAAAACATGAAAAAATTACCTCAAGTGAGCATTAGCTAGCTTGGTGGATGCAATGATGGAAGGTGGTTAGGTGACCCAATGATAAAACACAGTGACCTTTAATGCATTTATGGAATATATTTCACTATAAATATACTAATTTATGTTTAATATTTATTTAGGGTTTTCTGTTTTTCTTGATGATAGTGGTGAACAAATACTACATCAATTATCAACCCCATATAGGCCTAGTGTATATCAAAATATTAAAATGTTAGAAATTTGGCTATTTTGTACATTGCTGAAATAAATATTAATAGGTATATATATACACACATGTTGTTGCATTACTTGCCTTTTACTTTTAGAGATTAAAAACTATGTTCATTTTGCTGTTGATGAAGCAAACTGGTTGGTAAGAAAGGGGGCATTTTACCCCACCTTGGGGGGCGTTTTACCCTACCGCTGGGGCAAAACGCCCCCTTTGTACAAAAATATTTTCAGTCAAAAAAAATATATATTATGAAGGTTGAGCAATTTTAATATTTGGTAAATAACTCCTGCCATAGACACTCAAAACTGGGATGGCACTTCTAGTCACATTTATGTTTTGTTTCACAGTAATGTCACATTTTCCTTAAGGGGGGGGGCGTTTTCCCCCACTCTACCCTACTTTTTTATTAGTGTCACACTTTAAAACTTACTTTGTGATAATCAGTGTCGGGGAAAGTTGTAAGTAATGCGTTACAGTATCACGTTACTCTAGTCCCTAAGAAACTGCATTACTTCGTCACTTTCTATGGAAAGTAATGTGTTACTTTTGCATTTATTTTCTCACCTGGGCTGGGCTTGCTTGTTTGTTTATAATAGCAAAAATGAATATGGTAATTATGGTAATAATGGTAAAATAATGGTAATAATGGTAAAATATATGGTAATTTCAGTACACTGGAAGCAAAAGTAATTGAAAGCAGTTATTTTAAGTATTTAAACTGATCTGAGGCTTAAGGTAACCTTTTTTACAAAGGTGTAAACGTTGATTAATGATGTCACGCACGTGGTGGAGTAATAAATACTTTTAATAAATCTGTTTGAGATCGAATTATTGCTAGAGGTTACATTAGGTTACATAATTATTGCTATGATTTACAGATATGACATCTGAGGAATATTTCTAATTTTTCTCAGTTATTTTGCTTTATTTCCAGATTCAATCATAGACTCGTTCTTACACACTAGAGCTCGTTCACACACGCGCATTCTTCAGAAACTTGAAATCTCTTGACAAACTAAAAGAGGTAATTGACATTTGTATGTAATTTAAATAAAAGATATAGATTGTACTGAATTTCAGATTGCTTATTTTGCTCAAGATCAGGATTATTGAGTCCACATGACATGCAAACTAGAAACTATACTTCTAACCACAGGTCGAGATTGTTCCAAACACAACAAACAAACAAATTAAACACAAATGTGATTTTTCACCAAAGTCATTTTTGCTTATTTGTATGATTGAGTTGTATCATCGAAGCTCAGCAGCAAAGACATTGCAATAAAGTGAGAGTAAATTCATATAGTAGCCTATATTTGTATAATTTAATATAGAATTTTTGCAGGTTTGCCTAATTTAATTGTTTTCACCCATTTTGAGGAATACTGAATCTGTTTTTGTGCAAGTGAGTTTCAGTAAACGCAAGCTCAGATTTACAATAGCTCATTATTCCTTCGGCTGCACTCTTTTATTAAACCGCACGTCTCCTGACACTGCACTGACTGCTGGGTAATTACACACCGTGTGGCTTTTCTCCGAGAGCTGGTGTTGGATGTAGTTTGTCAGCTAGACTAGCATCCGTTCCTCTCCGGGATGCACAAACACGTCAGAGAGTGACTGGATAAATGTTGCCTTTACTGATGAAAACACATAGTTTAGAAGCCGTTATTGTTCATGGCTTGACAGTGACACAGATGTGCATTCTGCATTATACGTGTGTGTGTGGTTTAAAAGTGACCTTTGTGTGAGCTGAAATCAGCTGTGGTGGAAGTCAAGCTTTTAATGTTGTTTATATGTCTATGTGTGTGTTTTTAATATGAATTTACACATGGTTTGTTTTAAAGCATAAGTCGACAGCATTGCTGAGTATTTTCTGCTTTAAACTGCAGTGAGCCAAAGACAGTCTCAAAAACACGCTTTGAAATCACTGGTGTTTTTGACGTCACAAACGAGCTTAACCAATCAGATCATGCCGTGCCGGCAGTCTTTAGCATATCATCAACAGTGAACAATTAGGGGAGTCTCGAGAGTCTCGGTATATTTTTCTGTTGATATGAAAAATCGCAGGTGTATGATATGATGTATATTACGATGTTATGATATGCCTTTTTCCACTGACGTTCTGAGTTGTTCAAAGTGTTTCTGATGATTGTTTGATTGTTCTGACTCTAATATGCGAACATGTTTTAGCAACACATTATTAACTGTTTAATAACATATCAAGGAAAAGGCTAATCATATTAGTTACCATTATGTGTCCAATGTTGTAAAGAGCGACACCATTGAGCAGCTTTTACCTCAGCAAGTCGATGACTGGATCTCTGAGCTGATTGAGTGAGTGAGTGGAGGCGGGGCTCATTAGCATATTCATAGAACCACGTATACTAAATGAGGCAAGGGTGTCGAGTTACATTCAAGCTGTTTTAAGGCATGAAGATTTTTATTTCAAGGAAAAAAAACGTGTAAATGTGTCATTTTGGTGATCAAAGGTGAGTTTTAAGGGATAAAATTGACTGCAGACGGACTTTAAATAATGATTATGTTCAGTTGTTTAAACTTGAGGTAGTTGAACTGTGTTCAAAATGGATATATTTGTCAGAGAATTGAGGATGCATGACACTTTTTAGTTGACTTGTCACCACCTTAATAATAATAATAATAAATACATTTTATTTATAATGCACTTTTCGGTTACACTTTATTTGGTAACACTTTATTTTACAGTGTCCTTGTTACACGTTACATGTACTTACCATAGTAATAACAGCAAATTATGCATAATTGCATGCAACTAAACCAAATCCTAATCCTAACCCTAAATACACGTAGTTGTTGCTTAATATCACTCAGTACTTAAATATAGAATTACACTGTAACAATGACACCTTAAAAATAAAGCATAAGTAGCCCTTTATTTTAAGGAGACGTAGTTACATTTGTACTTAAAGATTGAGTATTATTAATTTAACTATGTACTTACTATAGAGTTAGGGTTAGGGTTAGTTACTTGTAAATAATTATGCATCATTTACTTCTATTGGTGTTGTGTTCATCTTTATAATGTGTCTGGGTGTATTTACAGGCCTCTTCCTGAAGATGGTGATATAGATGGACTCACTGACAACACCTGTAAGTTCTCTAAATGCATCTCAGTGCATCAGATCCATGTGTTTTTCACTGTGGGAATTATATTGAAATGTTTCTGTACTTGAGAAAAATAATCCATAGAATTAGTTAGATTAAGAAGAGACCACGTCAAATTTAAAGATAAACTGTGTTCCTGGGCTGTTTTTCCTTTTATTTATTTATTTACAAAATAATTAGAAAAAAAAATTGCAACTAACGCTTAAATAATCACACAAATTAGTTATATAAAACAAATAGGCATTTTAGGCATATTTAGCCATATAAAACAAGTACAGCATATTTAGCCATATAAAACAAATCCTATACTGCACATTCAATTTCAATTCACATTTATTTGTATAGTGCTTTTCACAATAAAATGTGTGATCTGTTATCAGAGGTAACTGTCTAAGTTATGTATATCAGAAATGTACATATACAAATCATAGTTAGCTAAAAATTTATTAAACAATTTATGCAAAAAAATGCATTTAAGCAATGTAATAATTTAAGGCAGAAACGATGAGCTCATTGAAGTAATGAATAGGCTACTGTACATAAGAAATAGTACAAGAAATGTTCACTGGAGTAAAACGTTGTTTTTGGTGTCTGAGTGCTTCTTATATATGTGTATTTTCCTCTGTAGCTCTTCATGGCGCTCTGACGGCGGATCATGTGGATTCTGTCCGACAAAAGCGTCGCACGCTAATCGCTCCGGATATCAACCTGTCGCTGGACAAAAGTGAAGGTTCACTTCTTTCTGATGACTTTCTGGAAACACCAGACGACCTGGACATCAACGTGGACGACATGGACACGCCGGATGACGACTCTCTCGGCTCCATCAACAACGGCACCGAGCTGGAATGGGAAGGTCAGTCCGTTTGACAAATCAAATGATAATAATTACAGTAAAATTGCTAAATATTATTACAAGTTAAAACAGCTGTTTTCTATGTGAATATATAGTAAAGTGTAATTTATTCCTGTGATCAAAGCTGGATTTTCAGCATCATTACTCCAGTCTTCAGCGTCGTCATGATCCTTCAGAAATCATTATAATATGATGATTTGATGCTCAAGAAACAGTTTTTTACATTTTTATATCAGGATTCTTTGATGAATATAAAGGTCAAAAGAACAGCATTTCTCTGAAAAAGAAAGCTTTTGTAACATTAAATCAAAAGTTTGGGGTCAGGAAGAATTTTTATTGACATTTTTTGGGGGACAGAAATAAAAGAAATCAATACTTTTATTCATCAAGGATTAATTAAATTGATCAAAAGTTTTTACAAGACATTTATAATGTTACAAAAGATTATATTTCAAATAAATGAATATTCTATTCATCAAAGAATCCTGAAAAAAAAATGGTACACAACTGTTTTCAACATTGATAATAGTAATTCTTTGAGCATTAAATCATCATATTAGAGTGATTTCTGAAGGATCATGTGACGCTGAAGACTGGAGTAATGATGCAGAAAATGCAGCTTTGATCACAGGAATAAATCACACTTTAAAATAGAATCAGTTATTTTAAATTGTCATAATATTTATTTGATATATCTCTTGTTTTCTGACAGATGACACTCCAGTGGCCAGCGCGAAGGGTCCTGGTTCTGGTTCTGGTGACGGGGACGGGACGGGGCGTCTGTGGAGGACGGTGATCATCGGCGATCAGGAAAACAGGATCGACATGCAGGTGATCCGGCCGTTCCTGCGCGTCGTCACACATGGAGGTCAGTCTTCGTGATAAGCACACTCATCAATCACAATCACACTCACACTCATATGAATATATAGGGTAAAACTGCACTGTTTAAGATGATTAATAGTGGTGTTTAAGTCAACTCACTTTTTTACAATACAGATTGTTTCAAAGCAGCTTTACAGTGATAACAGGAAAATAATCCAGCAAAGTTTGTTTCTGCTGTACAGCAGATCTAGAAGATAATAGTGTCATAGTCCATCTTAAGTAAGTTCAGTGATGGTTCGTTTTTGTTGTAAAAAAGTTATTAATTTAGTTCATTTATATATATATATATATATATATATACAGGTGAAAGCCGAAAAACTAGAATATCTTCCAAAAGTTCATTTATTTCAGTAATTCAACTTAAAAGGTGAAACTAAAATATTATATAGACTCATTACATGCATGGAAAGTGAGATGTTTCACGCCTTTATTTGTTATAATTTTGATGATTATGGCTTATAGATATGAAAACCTTTTCACAATATTCTAATTTTGAATTTGGGGTTTTCATAAGCTGTAAGCCATAATCATCAAAATTATAACAAATAAAGGCTTGAAATATCTCACTTTCCATGAGTCTATATAGTATATTAGTTTCACTTTTTAAGTTCAACTACTGAAATAAATGAACTTTTGGAAGATATTCTAATTTTTCGGCTTTCACCTGTATAGCCACTCTGGAGAAAACTGTTATGTCATCGTCCTGCTCAGTTCAGTTCTCATATAATGGTGTCAATGCAAGCAGATCAATGATATTGTTGAATATTAAAATATTCAATGTTTTCCAACAAAGCAAGCCAAAAGCCAAAGGCGACGGCCTTTAGTTCACCCAAAAATGAAAAGTCTGTCATTAATTTCTCACCCTCGTGCCGTTCTAAACCTGTAAGACTTTCGTTCATCTTCAGAACACAAATGAAGATCTTTTTGATGAAATCTGAGAGCTTTCTGTCCCTCCATTGACAGCTACGCAACTACCACTTTGACGCTTCAAAAAGTTCATAAAGAGATCTGAAAACTATTCCATATGAATTGAGCGGTTTAGTCCAAATTTTCTGAAGAGACACGATCGCTTTATATGGTGAACAGATTGAATTAAGGCTTTTATTCACATATAAACGAAAACAGAAGCTCAACCGAACCTGCTTGATGCGCAAGAATGAACCTCATTGGCTCTTGCTGAAGCTCAAACGTGTAAAAAAAAATTAGTGAGCCAATAGCCAATAACTTTAAATCATTAGAAAGGTCTGAAGCTAGTTCTGCTGGAAAAACATTGCAAGATTTTTTATCACACCCATTCAGAAACAATACCAGCGGAGATTGTTGGAGACTTTGTGGATCTAACGGAGCCAATCACTTCCATATTTTTTTGGACTGCCAGGCAATAAGACCTTACTAGGAAGAGATCCACAAACATATAAACAATATATTTAATGTAAACATTCCATTCAAATGTGAAACTGTGTATTTGGGCAATCTAGGCTTTGAAACATGGAACATCAATGATAAAAAAAACTTCTGGCGATACTATTGGCAGCCAGTAAGAAATCTGCCACGAGGAAATGCTTAAAAGTAGATCCACCCACCATTGATGAATGGATTGGAATTTATGTTATGAATAAGATATCCTTTTTTCCTCAAAGTTGAAAAAGAAAAATTGTATAAGATCCGGACCAAATGGACTGAGTATGTAAAATCAATCAGATCTGATTTCATTTGCCTGTACTTGTGCTTTGTGTAGACCTGCCCTCTTTTTATGTGATGTTTTAATTACCTGAAGTGGTGCGCATCCCGGTTCTGTTCTACTTTGTTATTGTTCCCAACTGGAATAAGTAGTGGTCCGTAAAAGAAAAAAATCTCAGAAGGGCAATATGGACAAACTCGTCTAAACTTTCTGCATCCATCCCTACCCATACTTGAACGACTAAAGTTGTAATTAATGTATGTGATGGGAATTTGCCTTTCCAAATAAAAAGTCTGAAGCTTGAGATGAAATGTTTGACCTGTTTTATTATACTGACAGGTATTTTTTTGCAAGGCTGTTTTACACAAACTATTAAAGGGGTGATATAATACCCTTTTCACAAGATGTAAAATAAATCTCTGATGTCCCCAGAGTGTGTGTGTGTGAAGTTTTAGCTCAAAATACCCCACAGATATTTTTATATAGCATGTTAACGTTGTCACTTTTTGAGGGTTAGTAAAAACGCACCGTTTTGTGTCTGGCCCTTTAAATGCAAATGAGCTGCAGCTCCCGACACAGTGGGCGGAGCTTCAAGAGTGTGCGTGTTAGCAGCTCCGATTACCTCAGGCAGACACACGCTAAAATGTCAGAAACTGTTCTGCCTTTTATGTTTAAACCGGAGTCAGACAAAGATGGAGAGACTAAGAAGAAGTGACAATATGTAGAAGCAACAGGACATCTCTAAATGATTAGTTGATGAATTTATGTTGCTGATGTGGAGGTAACTATCTTCAATTAGCATATTCTGTCATGGTAATCTATAAATCGCTTGTATAGGAACTGTTGTGAGATACACACAGAGTGACTTTCTATTGCATGTGAAAGGATGGATGCTACAGTTTGAGCTGACTCACAAATGTGCTCGACTACAACAGCTCTTCCTCTTCTCAACATGGACTGCGTGTTCCGGGGGCGGGGTTTATGTAAATTTTAGGGTTAGTGATGTCACTAACCCGGGAGGAAGCTCGTGTAGTTCCTACCAGCCGTTTGTTGTAGTCCTTAAAGTCCCCGTGAACCGGAAGTTGCAAACGACTTTTCTCCAGTGTTGTGACGTATTTCCGAGAGAAACGGAATACTAAATGAGGCAAAATGGTGGGCGTAGCTTTTTTCCCAACTAGCACCTGATTGGATCTAGAAAAGTAGGTGTTTTCATTCAGCCTGTCTACTGTCAGTTGGAGGGGCGTGATTACGGATGTTAAGAAGACGCCCAAACCGTGAAACCTACGTCATCAGGCAAGGTCCTCCAACGCAGAGCGGAGGGGAAATTGCAGATTTTGATTAAAGATTATGAATCCAAAAAAAAAATTTGTGTGGATTGACTTGCATGGATGAATTGTTCACCACAAAACGATCAATTTAGGCAAACAAAGTAAGTATGGTCAATTTTGAATTCATGGGGACTTTAAAAAACTATTTCTTTAAAAGCAAATATCTCCCTTTGCTTTGAACTTTGAGCGTCGTAACTTTGCAGATGTTGTTTATGCTCAAACAGCAACACTACACACTAACTAAAGTTAGAAAAGTAAAATCATAATCAACCACCCCTTTAACCTTGACTTTCATCACTCCGACGACATCACTCTTGTGTCCCACAGGTTATTACGGTGAAGGCCTGAACGCTATCATCGTGTTCGCTGCCTGTTACCTGCCCGACAGCGGCTGTGCCGACTACAACTACATCATGGAGAACCTCTTTCTGTAAGACACAAACACACACTTCAGTCTGTCCAATTCATGTTCATAGCAAATAGGGTAGACTGTACATTTAAAATCAGATAAACACTGACTAACTGTTGGGTTTATGGAAATAATTTTTGTCATAAACAGGGTTGTACACACCATTCAGAATTGGGATGCCTTTTTAATTACTGAATTTGAATCAAGTTAGCAAAAAAGGTGCAGAATCAAATTTGAATGAAAGGAAGTCGAATAAAAATATACTGTTAAATTCAAATAACTTTATTAAAATTTTGTATTATTAGTGTCATTTCAATTGAAAAAGACGTACTATTAAATGTATTAAAAATGTACTTGAGTATGTTTTTAGTACAATACAAATATACTATAAAGCATTTTTAAAACATTTAACAGTACGTATTTTTCACCTGGGAAAATATTTCATACACACAACATATAGAATATTTTCAGAAACACACACTCGCTCTTGTGAGGACATTCCATAGGTGTAATGGTTTTTATACTGTACAAACTCTATATTCTGTCCCCTTACACTAACCTGACCCCTAAACCTACTCATCACTCTCACACACACACACACACTAACCCGACCCCTAAACCTACCCATCACTCACACACACACACACACACACACACACACACACACACACACACACACACACACACACACACTAACCTGACCCCTAAACCTACCCATCACTCACACACACACACACACACACACACACATAACCCGACCCCTAAACCTACCCATCACTCACACACACTAACCCGACCCCTAAACCTACCCATCACTCACACACACACACACACACACACACACACACACACACACACACACACACTAACCCGACCCCTAAACCTACCCATCACACACACACACACACACACACACACACACACACACACACACACTAACCCGACCCCTAAACAAAACACTGTTTAATATGTTTTTAAAGCCATTTTAAATATGAGGACTCAATTTCTGTCCTCATAAATCACATAAACTACCCACCCACTCACACACACACTCTCTATCACACACACACACACACACACACACACACACACACACACACACACACACGACCCCCAAACCTACCCATCACACACACACACATACTAACCCGACCCCTAAACCTACCCATCACTCACACACACACACACACACACACTAACCCGACCCCTAAACCTACCCATCACTCACACACACACGCACTAACCCGACCCCTAAACCTACCCATCACACACACACACACACACACACACACACACACACACTAACCCGACCCCTAAACCTACCCATCACTCACACACACACTAACCCGACCCCTAAACCTACCCATCACACACACACACACTAACCCAACCCCTAAACCTACCCATCACTCACACACACACACACACACACACACACAAACCCGACCCCTAAACCTACCCATCACACACACACACACACACTAACCCGACCCCTAAACCTACCCATCACTCACACACACACTAACCCGACCCCTAAACCTACCTATCACACACACACACACTAACCCGACCCCTAAACCTACCCATCACTCACACACACACACACACACTAACCCGACCCCTAAACCTACCCATCACTCACACACACACACACACATACACTAACCCGGCCCCCAAACCTACCCATCACACACACACACAGAGACAAACACACACGACCCCCAAACCTACCCATCACACTCACACACAGAGACACACACACGACCCCCAAACCTACCCATCACACACACATACACATACACTAACCCGACCCCCAAACCTACCCATTACACACACACATGACCCCCAAACCTACCCATCACACACACACACACACACACACACGACCCCCAAACCTACCCATCACACACACACACACGACCCCCAAACCTACCCATCACACACACACATGACCCCCAAACCTACCCATCACACACACACACACACACACACACACGACCCCCAAACCTACCCATCACACACACACACACGACCCCCAAACCTACCCATCACACACACACACACTAACCCGACCCCTAAACCTACCCATCACTCACACACACACACACACACACACACACACACACACACACTAACCCGACCCCTAAACCTACCCATCACTCACACACACACACACACACACACACACACACACACACACACACATAACCCGACCCCTAAACCTACCCATCACTCACACACACACACACACTAACCCGACCCCTAAACCTACCCATCACTCACACACACACACACACTAACCCGACCCCTAAACCTACCCATCACACACACACACACACACACACACACACACTAACCCGACCCCTAAACAAAACACTGTTTAATATGTTTTTAAAGCCATTTTAAATATGAGGACTCCATTTCTGTCCTCATAAATCACATAAACTACCCACCCACTCACACACACACTCTCTATCACACACACACACACACACACACACACACACGACCCCCAAACCTACCCATCACACACACACATACTAACCCGACCCCTAAACCTACCCATCACTCACACACACACACACACACACACACACACACACTAACCCGACCCCTAAACCTACCCATCACTCACACACACACACACACACACACACACACACACACACACACACACACACACACACTAACCCGACCCCTAAACCTACCCATCACACACACACACACACACACACACACACACTAACCCGACCCCTAAACCTACCCATCACTCACACACACACTAACCCGACCCCTAAACCTACCCATCACACACACACACACTAACCCAACCCCTAAACCTACCCATCACTCACACACACACACACACACACACACACAAACCCGACCCCTAAACCTACCCATCACACACACACACACACACACACACACACTAACCCGACCCCTAAACCTACCCATCACTCACACACACACTAACCCGACCCCTAAACCTACCTATCACACACACACACACTAACCCGACCCCTAAACCTACCCATCACTCACACACACACACACACACACACACACACACACACATACACACACACTAACCAGACCCCTAAACCTACCCATCACTCACACACACGCACACTAACCCGACCCCTAAACCTACCCATCACTCACACACACACACACACACTAACCCGACCCCTAAACCTACCCATCACTCACACACACACACAAACACTAACCCGACCCCTAAACCTTCCCATCTCACACACACACACACACACTCACTCACTCACTCACTCACTCACTCACTCACCACACACACACACACACTCACTCACTCACTCACTCACTCACTCACTCACTCACACACTCACACACACACACACACACACACACACACACACAAACACTAACCCGACCCCTAAACCTACCCATCACACACACACACACACACTAACCCGACCCCTAAACAAAACACTGTTTAATATGTTTTTAAAGCCATTTTAAAAATATAAAATATAAATATGAGGACTCAATTTCTGTCCTCATAAATCACATAAACTACCCACCCACTCACACACACACTCTCTATCACACACACACTGTCACAGTGTCTGGTTTATGTTCCTTGGGTCACCACTAGATGTCCTCCTTCCCCACGGTGTCCATCACACTCTTGAACTACATCCCCCATGATCCTTGTCTTTTCATTGCACTCAGCTGTCTCTCATCACTGATCATTGTACTCAGCCATTTCCACATTATCATTAACAATTCCCTGTGTATATAACCCTGTCTGTTTCAGTGTGTGTCACGGAGTCCTTGCATTTATGTCCCCACACTTCTGAGGTTTGTTCTGCTCGTTTCTCGTTGTTTTGTTCTTGGATTGCTTATACAGTGTTTGACCCTTGCCTGGACTGGATTACGTGTATGGATTACCCAATAAACATACTGCTACTGGATCTACTGTTTCCCTGTGTGTGCGTCGTGACAGAAGGACTCCGTCACACCTAGATCCAGCGGTATGTCTTCAAAGTTCTCTTCCCCAGCCACTGAGCGGGAGAGGAGAGATTATTTTGAAGGAACCCGCCTAGTCATCTTTCGTGGGACCCGGGGAGGTCACAGAGGAGGAGGAGGTGGTAGAGAAGTTCAACACCACTCTCCACCCTGGCCCTCCTTTGACCCTGGGCCAGTGAGGGACAGCACAGAGCCAACATCTCGCCGTCGCGGACGGAAAAGGGGGAAAGAATTCACGTCTGCCCAGCCAGAGACTGTTCACGTTCCGTCTGCCCTGCCAGAGACTGTTCACGTCACGTCTGCCCAGTCAGAGACTGTTCACGTTCCGTCTGCCTTCATGGACCTGGACTATCTGGAGCGTCTGTCTCGGATCCTGGACATGCCCGTGTCTGCTGTTCCAGAGCCGGAGCCAGTGTCTTCTGTTCCGGAGCCGGAGCCAGTGTCTGCTGTTCCAGGGCCGGCGGCAGAGCCAGTGTCCGTTCCAGAGCCGGCGGCAGAGCCAGTGTCCGTTCCAGAGCCGGAGGCAGAGCCAGTACCCATTCCAGAGCCGGAGGCAGAGCCAGTACCCATTCCAGAGCCGGAGGCAGAGCCAGTACCCATTCCAGAGCTGGAGGCAGAGCCAGTGCCGTCTGCCTTCATGGGCCTGGACTATCTGGAGCGTCTGGCTCGGATCCTGGACATGCCCGTGTCTGCTGTTCCGGGGCCGGAGCCAGTGTCTGTTCCAGGGCCGGAGCCAGTGTCTGTTCCAGAACCGGAGCAAGTGTCTGTTCCAGGGCCGGAGCCAGTGTCTGTTCCAGGGCCAGAGCCAGTGTCTGTTCCAGGGCCGGAGCCAAGGTCTGCTGTTCCAGAGCCGGAGGCAGAGCCAGTGCCTATTCCAGAGCTGGAGCCAGTGCCTGTTCCAGCGTCAGAGCCAGTGTTTGTTTCTGTGTTTGTGTCTGTTCTTGTGACTGTTACAGTTCTTGTGGCTGTTCCTGAGCCAGTGTCTGTTCCTGAGCCGGAGCCGGTGTCTGTTCCTGAGCCGGAGCCGGTGTCTGTTCCTGAGCCGGAGCCGGTGTCTGTTCCTGAGCCGGTGTCTGTTCCTGAGCCGGTGCCCGTGTCTGTTCCTGAGCCGGTGCCCGTGTCTGTTCCCGAGCCGGTGCCCGTGTCTGTTCCCGAGCCGGTGCCCGTGTCTGTTCCCGAGCCGGTGCCCGTGTCTGTTCCCGAGCCGGAGCCGGTGTCTGTTCCCGAGCCGGAGCCGGTGTCTGCTCCCGAGCCGGTGCCTGCTGCTGCTCCCGAGCCGGTGCCTGCTGCTGCTCCCGAGCCGGCGCCTGCTGCTGCTCCCGAGCCGGCGCCTGCTGCTGCTCCCGAGCCGGCGCCTGCTGCTGCTCCCGAGCCGGTGTCTGCTGCTGCTCCCGAGCCGGCGCCTGCTGCTGCTCCCGAGCCGGCGCCTGCTGCTGCTCCCGAGCCGGCGCCTGCTGCTGCTCCCGAGCCGGCGCCTGCTGCTGCTCCCGAGCCGGCGCCTGCTGCTGCTCCCGAGCCGGTGCCTGCTGCTGCTCCCGAGCCGGTGCCTGCTGCTGCTCCCGAGCCGGTGCCTGCTGCTGCTCCCGAGCCGGTGCCTGCTGCAGTTCCCGAGCCGGTGCCTGCTGCAGTTCCCGAGCCGGTGCCTGCTGCAGTTCCCGAGCCGGTGCCTGCTGCAGTTCCCGAGCCGGTGCCTGCTGCAGTTCCTGAGCCGGTGGTTGCTCCTGCTCCACCGCCCTGGCCGCCCGAAGGGTCTTCACCGCCCTGGCCGCCCGAAGGGTCTTCACCGCCCTGGCCGCCCGAGGGGTCTTCACCGCGCTGGCCGCCCGAGGGGTCTTCACCGCCCTGGCCGCCCGAGGGGTCTTCACCGCCCTGGCCGCCCGAGGGGTCTTCACCGCCCTGGCCGCCCGAGGGGTCTTCACCGCCCTGGCCGCCCGAGGGGTCTTCACCGCCCTGGCCGCCCGAAGGGTCTTCACCGCCCTGGCCGCCCGAAGGGTCTTCACCGCCCTGGTCGCCCGAAGGGTCTGCTTCGCCCTGGCCGCCCGAGGATAAGTCTCCACCCTGGCCGCCAGATGGACTGTCGTCTCTGCCCGAGGGGAGGTCTCCGCCCTGGCCGTCTTCACAGCCTGCTCCGCCCTGGCCACCCGAGGGAAAGTCTCCCCCCTGGCCGCCCGAGGGAAAGTCTCCACCCTGGCCGCCCGAGGGAAAGTCTCCGCCCTGGCCACTCGAGGGACTGTCGTCTCCGCCCTGGCCGCCAGATGAACTGTCACTCCCTGTCCCCGTTTCCCTCCATGGACCTGGCCCCCCATCCCTCCCCCTGATCCTCCACCAGTCCACCTCCCGCCTGGAACCTTGTTTGTCTGTCACGTCTTGGAGCGTCTGGTAGCCGCTCCGTAGAGGGGGGGTTATGTCACAGTGTCTGGTTTATGTTCCTTGGGTCACCACTAGATGTCCTCCTTCCCCACGGTGTCCATCACACTCTTGAACTACATCCCCCATGATCCTTGTCTTTTCATTGCACTCAGCTGTCTCTCATCACTGATCATTGTACTCAGCCATTTCCACATTATCATTAACAATTCCCTGTGTATATAACCCTGTCTGTTTCAGTGTGTGTCACGGAGTCCTTGCATTTATGTCCCCACACTTCTGAGGTTTGTTCTGCTCGTTTCTCGTTGTTTTGTTCTTGGATTGCTTATACAGTGTTTGACCCTTGCCTGGACTGGATTACGTGTATGGATTACCCAATAAACATACTGCTACTGGATCTACTGTTTCCCTGTGTGTGCGTCGTGACACACACACACACACACACACAAACACTGTTTATATATATATTTATATATATATATATATATATATATATATATCTTCTACATGCATTCAAACTGTTCGAATGTTTATGCCCTAAAGTGGCATATTCAATTACTTCACTTTTAATTTATAACCCCTACAATTTAAAAATGGAGGCATTTTATAGGTTTGCACTTGGAATATGCAGGCTATATTTCCTGGTGTTTTCTCATCATCTCTGCAGGTACGTGATCAGCAGTCTGGAGCTGCTGGTGGCTGAAGACTACATGATCATCTATCTGAACGGAGCCACGCCGCGCCGGAGGATGCCGGGCATCAGCTGGCTCAAGAGATGCTACCAGATGATCGAAAGACGGTACTCAGATCATATACGCATGAAGAGCGCTGGCTGCGTTTACACTTGGCTTTAATATGCGACCGTATCCGGATGTTGTCCTTATGATCCGATCTGCTTGATCACGGTAATCGCATGGTAATGCCATGTAAACACAGCCACTGATAATAACCTGAGACAAAGCTGATGCAATATTGCTGAGAACCCGTGGTAACACTTTACTTGAAGGGGTGTGCATAAGACTGACATGACACCTTCATAATCATGACATGACACATGTTATGAATATGAAGGAGGTTTCATGCATGTTTATGACAACTGTCATTAAGTGTCATTCGCTCAATTATGACATTTTTAATGCAAATATGACATTGTTTGAGATGTCTTGGTTATGACAACTTGACATTAACACAACCTGTCATAAATATGTCATAAACATGACATAGCATATTAATTATCAAACTTAAGAAACCACTTAGCTTTATGGGTTAACATTACATTAAACTGTCAGGTGGTTGGTTTTGACATTGGCTGTCATGAGGCCATTATAACTGTTTAATGACAAATTCAATTTGTACCACTGTAGTTGAGGTCAAGAAGAATATTTATGACACAGTTATAATGCCTCATGACAGCCTATGTCAAAACCAACCACATGACAGTTTAATGTAATGTTAACCCATAAAGCTAAGCTAAGATTAATCTGCTATGTCATGTTTATGACATATTTATGACAATTTATGTTGTCTTAGTAATGTCAAGTTGTCATGACAAAGACACTGACAGGTTATGATGTATTGGTTTATGTCAAGTTGTCATAACAACAATGTCATATTTGCATTCAAAATGTCATAATTGAGCGAATGACACTTAATGACAGTTGTCATAAACATGCATAAACCTCATGTCATGTCATGGTTATGAAGGTGTCATGTCAGTCTTATGCACACCCCTTCAAGTAAAGTGTTACCGAACCCGTATTATGAACGGCCAGAACACATTCAAAGTTTTCTGCTTTCGGTTAAAACCGTGTCGTGTTAGCGGCCCCTAAGTTAATAACTAATGATCTTTACAACGGAAGTGAATCAATCAAAACTAACTTTATCTGGACAATAACTTCATTCTAGAGCTGCTGTAAAGCCAAAACAATCTCTGTAGCTATGTTTCCATCCACACGTTTTTATCCGCAGTAAGTGATATCGAATGAAAAATGCCATGAATATCGACTCAAATGAAATACGATCGGTCTCATCGGATTTGATCTTGATCAATATACGGCTTATGCGATAAACGCGGATGGAAACGTTATTATGGTGCGATCCATTTTGCCTAGTAAAACTTGTTGTTGGCTTGAATGTTGTGCAATTCGGTGAGAAAATGAATGTAAACACCTTAAAACTGTCACCATCCCGTATACGGGATATCTAACTTTACTTCGCTATATTACTATTAAATCCTAATCTAATTATGACAAACTATATATGGTTGAAAAGGTCTAAGACTGCTAAATAGATATTTGACTGCTGTTTTTTGCTAGAAATTATGTAGGAAGAGTAACCGATGATTTTTTGACAAGAGTGCACCTCAAAAAAATCTGCATCATAACAGGAGTTCTGACCTTTGTCACAAAAAGTTGACGCACAGACCTTTAATAGTTGAAACTTTGGTTTTCATGCTAAAATTTCATAATAAAACATATAATCTAGTATTTTTGAATAAAAAATTATAATATAATATTATTCTCTAAAAACTATAATATGTATATTATCCTCTAAAATATAATATTATCTTTTTATCGCCTTTTTTTATTATATCACATATTTTATTAGTTATCATAAATTAGGTATCATTTGAAAGCTTACAAACTCAGAATTCATCCTGTGAAACCCGTTTTGAAATTGAATGTTGCGTTACAATAGAAACGGTACTCTAAAATATTTTATCAGGCTCCTCCCCTTTTGGGCATCATTATATTTCAGAATTTATGATCAAAACCTTTTCTAATCTTGACAAAACACATATTGTCAGAAAGGTCTGAGTCTCAAGGTTCCAAATTTTGTGACAGAATTGATATTTGGAGAGAAATGTATTAATTTGTTAAGGCAGAATGTATACAACTAAATTCAATGGAATGTATGTCACCCGGTGGCTATTTCTGGTACTACGCCTAAACAGAATCTCATGGGAACTTCAATTTTTGTGATATCAACTTCAAATTTGGAACACAACTTGGTTAGATATATGGCTTTGATTTTAGAGTAATTTTAGAGTAAAAAATATTTTGTAAAATATATATTTTATATAAAATAAAAAATATATAGTACAGTATATTTGATTTACTGTAAATTTAAACTTCCATAACTTTTTCATACTTTCATTGTTTGAAGTGTTTTCACTTCAGCAATAATCTGCTGAGTGTTTCCTTTAAAACAAGACCAAACTTAGGTCTATATTCCAAAGCATTCTTGAATTACAACCATTTAAGTTTGAATAGTGCATTTTAACCCCCATTCTCAAAAAGGGGGGTGACAGCAAAGGGGTTAACATGTCTCAAATCAATTCGATATACCAATTTGATCGCAATGTGACGTCATTACGCACAGGTTTTTATCCGCTTTAAAGCTGTTGGATGGAAACACACTTTCACCAGCTTTATTCGCATGAGGTTTTTAACCGAACTTCGGATAATCCGATTGACAAGTGGATGGAAACATGGCTAGTGACTTTAATTTCCTATTATCACCTTAAAGCCGCTTTGAAACCATCTATATTGTTAAAAGCTCTATATAAATGAAGATGATTTGACTTGACTTCTGAATATATATTATTAGATATATTGTAAAAGGGGAGGAAGGGAGTTCACATTTCGTCTTTTAGTGTCATAATTTTCTGCTTCTTTATTCCTTAAACATCCAGGTTAAGAAAGAATCTCAAATGTCTGATCATTGCGCATCCCTCCTGGTTCATCCGCACAGTTCTGGCCATCTCTCGACCCTTTATCAGGCAAGAAAACATCCAACATAATCATATCATAATCACTCATGTCTGTGCATGTACACTAGCAGTCAGAAGGGTTGGATCCGCAAGATTTTAATGTTTTTGAAGGAAGTCTCTTCTGCTCACCAAGGCTGCATTTATTTGATTAAAAAAATACAACAACAACAAAAACAGTAATATTGTTAAATATTATGACAATTTAAAATAACTGTTTTCTATTTTAATATACTTTAAAATGTAATTTATTCCTGTTTTTCAGCATCATTACTCCAGTCTTCAGCGTCACATGATCCTTCAGAAATCACTCTAATATGATGATTTGCTACTCAAAAAACATTCATTATTATTATTATCAATGTAGAAAACTGTTTTTTACATTTTATTTCAGGATTCTTTGATGAATAGAAAGTTCAAAAGAACAGCATTTACTTGAAATATAATCTTTTGTAACATTATAAATGTCTTTACTGTAACTTTTGATCAATTTAATTAATCCTTGATGAATAAAAGTATTGATTTCTTTTATTTCTGTCCCCCAAAAAATGTAATACAAATTCTTACTGACCCCAAACTTTTGAACGGTAGTGTATAATATTACAAAAGATTTCTATTTCAGATAAATGCTGTTCTTTTGAACTTTCTATTCATCAAAGAATCCTGAAATAAAAATGTAAAAAACAGTTTTCTACATTTGATAATAATCATAAATGTTTCTTGAGCATCAAATCCTCATATTAGAGTGATTTCTGAAGGATCATGTGACACTGAAGACTGGAGTAATGATGCTGAAAAACAGGAATAAATTACATTTTAAAATATATCAAAATAGAAAACAGTTGTAATAATATTCCACAATATTACTGTTTTTTTTTTTTGTTGCTTTTTTTTTTTTTTTGTTGCATTTTTGCATTTTTAATCAAAAAAATGCAGCCTTAGTAATTTTATTCATTTCCAGGATATGAGTACTTGATATCAACAATTCAATTTTCACTAGTTAAAATTATAATTATTGATATCAGGAATAACATTTTCACTAGTAACAATGCTAATTCTTGACATCAACATTTACATTTTCACTAGTAACAATGCTAATTCTTGACATCAACATTTACATTTTCACTAGTAACAATGATAATTCTTGATATCTATTGAATTGCAACTAGTAAAAACTATAATTCTTGATATCAGTAATTGTATTTTCACTAGTGAAATGTCACCATAGGCTGCCATTCAAAATCAATTCTTGATATCAAGAATTTATTTCTTACTAGTTGAAATTCCAATTTCACATATCAGAAATACAATTCTTACTAGTAAAAACCTTTATTTTTGATATCAAGAATTAAATTGTCACTAGTTGAAATGTCTATTCTTGATATCAACAATTGAATTGCTACTAGTAACAATGTTCATTTTGGATATCAATAATTCAATTTTCACTAGTGACAATGTTAATTTCTGATATCATGAATATGATTGTTACTAGTAAAAAAGCCATTTTAGATATCTGAAATAATATTGATATCAGAAATACATTTTCAGATATCAAAAATGAAAAATTTTACTAGTAGCAATTCAGTTGTTGATATCAAGAATAGACATTTAGACTAGTGATAATTTAATTATTTATATCAGGAATTCGCATTTTTACTAGTAACAATGTAATTATTGATATCAAAAATTATATTTCTACTAGTAAGAAATCAATTCTTGATATCAACAATTGATTTTGAATGGCAGCCTATGGTGACATTTCACTAGTGAAAATACAATTGTTGATATCAAAAAATGTAATTGTTGATATCAAAAATGTAATTGTTGATATCAACAATTCATATTCTGGAAATGAATAAAAGTTAAAACGGCTTGCCATAGTCTTGGTGAGCAGAAGAGACTTCTTTCGAAAACATAAAAAAATCTTACAGATTCAAAACGTTTGACTGGTATTGTATAACATAAATCATAATGTGTTTTTAATGCATTTGATCTTCTCTCCAGTGTGAAGTTTATGGATAAGATCCGTTACGTCCAGAGTCTGGAGGAGCTGGCTCAGATGGTCCCCATGGAGCACGTGCAGATCCCCGAGTGTGTGTTGCAGTGAGTGAACGACACCAGCAGGAGGAGGCATCTCCACATCTCTGCTTTTACACTCATGCAAACTAAAACAGGGTAGAAGTGTGTTAAAAACAATATGCATTATGCATAAATGAACATTTCAAATACTACTTCACTACGTTGCATGTTTATTAACCTTGCAAATATGAAATATTAGTTAGAATTTGTTTTTTTTACGATTTTAAACAGATTATTGAACCTTTAAGAAAAAATCTGGAAAAAAAGGTTTCATAAGTGTTTATTATGTGATGCATCAGGCTTTTATGGCTCATATGATCTAGTGAATATGGAAAGGAGGAAAAACACCTTAATTTTATTAATATGCAAAAATATGCAATTTGATGCAATTGCTCATGTTTATCTGGCCAAAAAGTAAGATGAGATTCTAATGCTTGTAATGTAAATCATAATGTAAGAGTATATCTGAACACTTTCATGAAATGCATATAAATATCACTCGTCACTATATCTGTGATTTACATCTTGTGAATATTATACATACTGTAGAAATAGTACGAGTGCCACGGCGGTTTGCAATTCCCTTCTCAGTCATAGATTTGACTGTTGAAGCTGTCGTGTTTCAGAAGTGCAGTGTTTAATGTGTGACAGTATGATAACAGCGGGTCTGTTCTCTTCTCTCTGCAGATGTGAAGAGGAACGAATCAAAGTGCAGAGAGAAAGGTAAAACTGCAAGGGTTTGTGGGACGGGATGGCGTTCGGTGATCTTGAGTGTACTTTACATTATTCAAACGTTTAACAAGCCACAGCAGGGCAGTTCC
>JARWKJ010000007.1:2938207-3160707 GCA_029959095.1 Rhinichthys osculus | reverse complement strand
TGTTGGACCCCATTCACTTCTATAGTGTTTTTTCCTATGGGATCCATCAGCTGTTTGATTACCGTCATTCTTCTTCATTTGCGTTCAACAGAAGAAAGAAACTCATACAGGTTTGAGTAAATGATGACAAACATTTTATTTTAGGGTGAACAATCCCTTCAATGCAGTTTTGTCTAAAAATGTCTTAACTTTTAACAGTCAAGAAGATGATAAAAATCATGGTTGATATGATTTTCTTTCATGCATCACACTGTAAATTGAAGGTCAAATTGAGTGCATTGCATTGTGGAATCCAGTATTCACAGATATGCAATAAATTCTGTGCACAAATATGCATAAACTGTAGAAATAGTACAAGTAGTATGATAGAAGGACACTCTGAACACTGATGAAGTGTAATCTAGTGAGCCGTCAAGTAATACATGTATAGACTGTCATCCAGTGCGCTTCCAACACCAACGTCCCGTTATGACATCACGAGAGGCGGAGCTTGTTATCATAATGCATTATGGGTACTTATGGGTTATATATCAGATACAGAGTTCTTATAATAATAACACTTTACAATAACGCTCCATTTGTTAACATGAATCAACAATGAATGGACAATCCTTCTAAAGCATATGTTAATTTCAACATCTGCTCATACATTATTATTTAAAATCAAAACTTAATGCACTTGAGCTGACATGAACTAACAAATAAATACTATAATTGCACTTTTAATGTTAGTTAAACTAATGAGACCTTATTGTAAAGTGTAATCTAGTGTTTTCTGCCCGACACACAGTGACTAATTTCACAACGACAATAAAATAATTGTTATTTTATTAAGCAAATTCATTGACCAATCAGCATGCAGAATGCAGGAGTGCTCATAATGCAGTTTGATGGTATAATTTCATCCACATTATTGTATAATGTACATGATCAGACTGTTTAACAGTGTATGTGTGTAAATAAGTGGCTAACATTGATGATGTGATGACTAATAAAAGGTCAATATAACTGTCAAGCCTTGTATTATTTTCCAGTTCCGGGTGCATTACTCTCAGGCCAGATATAGACGAGCAGGATTTGGTGTTTAATTCAATAACGCAACATTGTTGTATCAGACATGTTCATGGGTCAGGAATGAGGTGAGTGACTCATAATACATCTGATATCTGAATGTCAGAAACACAACAAATGCAACCTGAGCTCTCATGCCTCCCGCTGACTGTTGCCCATCCATGCTGGAACAACTCATACCTTTGACCTATAAACAAGTCTTTTGGCTTTTCCTGTTCGTCTCGATTCATGCTGACTCTGAGGTGTAGAAAGTACACACAATTAGTCAAATAATGGGTATTTTGTCAAAGCATATAGCTAAAACACTATTGGTTAACATCAGTAAATGCAATCTAATAATGAGCAATACGTTTGTTACAGTACTTCCTAATCTCTGCTATAAATACAGCTGTTCATTCATGTTAGCTCAAGGTAACACTTTATTTTAAGGTGACGTAGTTACACGTTACTACATATACTTACTGTAGTAAACAGTAAATTATGCATAATTACAAGTAACTAACCCTAACTCTATAGTACGTGCATGTAGTTAATTAATACAATTTTCAGTACTTTTTTGAGTAAGTACAATGTAACTACGTCATCTTAACATAAAGTGTAACCATGTCCATTAAAAAAAAAGAACAGATTTTGATTTTAATATCAGTAAATGTTGAAATCACCATGATGAACTAACTATGATGAATTACCCAAGTTTGCATATTTAATTGTAGAAAACTATAAAAACAAACATTTATTTCTTAGCTTTCAAAATAGATTAATTATATATATATATATATATATATATATATATATATATATATATATATATATTAAAGAGAGAAATTTCATTATAACCTGTCAAAAAGTCATTATAACCTGTTAAATATGTACTTTGAAGGTCTAATTAAATAACAGTGAAAAGCATGATTTTTGCATTGGAAATATAATTAAAGTATTTAGTTTCACTAGTAGGCTACTTAAAAATATTACTGAATATAGTATTAAAATTAGGGCTGTCAAATGATTAATCACATCCAAAATAAAAGTTTTTTTTACATAATATATGTGGGTGCACTGTGTATAATTATTTTGTATATATATAAATACACACACATGCATGTATATTTAAGAAAAAAATATTATTTATATGTAAAATATTGATATTTATATATAATATAAATTATATATAAATCTATATACAGTATATACATGAAAATATTTCTTAAATATATACATGCATGTGTGTGTATTTATATTTATAAAATAATTATACACAGTGCACCCACATATATTATGTAAAAAAAACTTTTATTTTGGATGTGATTAATCACGATTAATCATTTGACAGCCCTAATTAAAATATATTCCTACTGGTGATCTTTATACGGCTGAACGTGGGATTATTATCAGTACACATTGTACACTTTTACGTGTTTGTTTACTGACATAAAAGGAAACTTGTGTGACTCGTGTCTTTTATTGAATCATAAAACAAAAGGTTCAACGTGTTTTTATATTGCTCAGGAGTGTCGGTATATTACTCCTCAATGTCAGATGATTATATATGACTGAAAGATAAAAGATCATGCAATATGTTAGAATATTTACAATGCAATAGTCATAAAAGGAAGTGAAATGTAACTATACTTGGACTCTGGACATGAATTAGTTTTATTAAGATCAAGACAATGAATAATGACAGTTTTGGTACCAAACCAAATGTCTTCCTTCTTGTATATGCAGAGGATATGAGTGATGCTGCATTATATTTGGCTAAAATAATGTCTTAATATTATGCATTTTGATGCTGTCTAGGTCAGGTTTGGAACAGAGCTCTTGCCATTGGGCATTTGCTATTAAACTGATGGTCTGGTATTTGTGTGTGTTGCGTCAGAAGCATTTGTACCGTGATGAATGGTCACACATCATGCCAAATATAGCGTTACTGAGAGCTTTCACCTCACGCCGGGAGAAAAGTTCCCTCACGCTGTGCCAAGAAGACACGTCCAGTAACATTTAATCAGGATGGTCAAGTATCATCAGAGGAAATGTGCTCTAACACCACGCGCATGTCTTGTCTTTATTTAACATTTGGCTCTGTGATCTGATCTCACTTCCATTCGTGTGTGACCATAATGATTAACAAGCATAAATATCAAACATACCTCAATCATAAGTAGCTCTAACATACAGTCAACATCAGGATCAAACATTTCTTGATGTTGAAATTGAGTGTGGGATTCTGGCCAGTTCACCGAGTAAAATAAGCTGAAATATAGAGCAGAAATGATCTGAGACGATGAGCACAAAGACAAAAGCACATACTAGAACATGTATTAAGTTTGAGGACAAATTCAAAGAACACATTTATTTTAAATAATGGCATCACTATAAATAGTAGCCTATTAAAATGATAATAATAATGGTTGTGTGAGCTCGGGTTACAAATATTTAAAAATTATCAGTGATAAAAATTATCAATATTCAGCGCAATTGTGTTTAATGTGTTCTTTATTTTGGCAGTCTGTTTAATAATAGCAATTTGACTGCATTGATTATGGGATTTAATCAATTGCATTAACAGTATGCATAATTTTTTTTAACCCAAAATCCACAATTCCTAAGCCTATTAATGGAAAACCTTGTGTTTTTGTCAGTTTTCCACTACTGTACCATGGTTACTGTATATTTAATAGGCTATCATAGTAAAAAGTATAATATATATATATATTATATATACATATAAAACTGTGGGTATACAAATGGTAATCAATCCGCCAAAAAAAAAAACGTTTACTACACTTTTACTATAATAAAACAATGGTTAACTTGTGAATAACAAGTTAAATCACTGTACACTGTTTTTATTATTACATTGTGACTAAAAATCCTCCACTGTGACCACAAGAAATGGGTTAATGATGTCAACCTGTGAAGTAACAAGTGAAATCACTTAAAACGATGTTAAATCACTGTAAAATCTTTATTATTAGCCTATATTAGAACTGTCAGTAAATGGTTCGTTGTGTAAATGAAGTGTTTATTCCTTTACCTGCGTATATTCGCGTCACTGATCTCGATATTAGTGTTGGTCATGTGTTAAACACAAACTGTGCTAGTTGGCATGATTTCGTGGTATATTTCCACTCTTTAATTGGCCCTCGTGGCCGCGCAGCACGCGCGCGACCTGCTGACGAAGAGCAACAGGTGCGCCAATGGAATGGTGACATATGCAAATTAGCAAAACGACTCAATCGCTGATTGGTTCCCAGAGAGCGGCCTGATTGGCCAGCCACCCACGTCTCCGTGACGCAAAGCCCAGCCGCCTATATATTGAGGGCGAAAGCCTAGTCCATCAATGAAATAGTAAAGAGAGGGAGATTCTGGGAGAGAGAGAAGCAGGAGATAGTTTGAAAGCATTCCCGACCGAATTAAAGGAAGCGATTCCTTTGCTAGTGTCCTACTGCGAAGACCAAGATCAACAAGGATCAGAATGAAGTTTATTATTGGAATAGGGGGGTGAGTAATCCACAAGAGCGTTATATTGAACATCTATTGTATGATCTCATCGTTTAATAATGTGTCTATTACAGTGTGACCAATGGAGGCAAGACAACTTTGACGGGAAGACTCATAAAGAACTTGCCGAACTGTTGTGTGGTGCATCAAGATGATTTTTTCAAGGTATGGATAGATTCCATGACACTTTGTTAAATTACACTTGTCATATACTGTGGCCCCTAGAAATATTTGGACACTTATGCAATATATTTAAGAGTGCATGGAATGTTTTTGCATTGCACCATATCATCTAATGCAATTCATTTCATGCATTTTAATTTTGATGAGTGTCCAAATACTTCATATGTATGTGGTATCTAGAGCAAGGGACGGAAGAGTTAAAGTCATGTAGCCTAGGACTTAATCATATTTTGTATTTATGGATCCATTGTCCGTATTGTTGGTTCCATGTGGTTCATGGACCCTATGCTGGTGTTCTCCTGGACATTCAACTTCAAAGACAACAAATGAATGCCGTTTGTGGTGCCTAACATGCTGTAGAGTCTCACAGGCATTCATTTGCAGCCTTACACCCCACTAATATGATTCTCTTGCTCATGCATTTATCATTCTAATGCATGTAAGAGGATCTGGCAATCCTTCATCACACTAGCGCCCTTATCGATATCTTTATAACAGCTCTTAAGTGCATCACACACACATTTCTAACTGTCATTGGAGGCTCTTCTACACTAGAATCGCATTGCAACATCCTTCTAAAGATAATTTAATCCAACGAATGCACTTTTAGTGCATTGCAACCAAATTATGTTAATTCTGCCCCCTCACGCAATTCAAATTGAACTTGATTTTAGAAGACTAGCCTGAGTGCTTGGCGTCACATGTCCAGGTGGGACCAGCACTGCCTGAGCCATCTACACCTTTTTGTTTTATTGGTCACTGTTATTGCAGCCCCAAGATCAAATAGAGTTCGGGGAGGACGGCTTTAGACAATGGGATGGTAAGAGTGGCTTTCGCTGTGGGAAGAGAAACAGTAATGTATTCCCACCTTTCCATAAACATTCTGATGTTTGCTTTTCTGTAACATAAACCTAAAACCCAGCAAAACTATTTTTCTTACATTGCACGTCAAAAGTTTGGACACACCTGAAAACTTAGTTTTGTTGGCAGATGTAAACTGCAAGTTTTAAAATAAAAACATTGGAGCAGATGCACTCTTAAAAATGAAGGTTCCGAACGGAGTTCCAAAAGATTCCGTAAAGAACCTTTCAGTGAAAAGTTCTTAACGGAACCATTTTGTTACTTCGAGTGAATAACATTTTTCCACTATTAAGAACCCTTTGTGCATTAAAAAGGTTACATGGATGTTAAAGGTTATTTATGGAGCCAATAGAGAGCCTTTATTTTTAAGAGTGTAGTGAAGAAAAATATGATGCATGTTCCTCCTCCACTAAGCCAGATTTACTAAACAGGGCAAATTAGCCTGAGAGCGCAATCCCATAAAAGTGCCGATGGGAAAGGAAACTTCTGCGTGTGATCTACAGACGACATTCGGATAGTTTCCATAATGACCAACAAAATCTACCAAGAGCAGCACAAATCTGTGCTTTTTTGGGGTGTTAAAAAATGGCGCAAATACCAGTAAATTGACTAGAGCAAACCTTAGTAAATCACCTTGCATGATCATTTAAATTTCCCCTCATAAATTTTGCGTCTGAAAGGGGAAACTCCTACTGTACAAATTCATATGCAATAATATCAGCCACCAAAATAACCTTGTCCTCGCCTTTTCAGCGCTCATTTTTCACTGCTTGTCTTTAGTAAATCTGGCCCTAAGTGTTTAAAAGCATCCCAGGATGAACGTCATGAATGTCCAAAATAATCAGAACTGGAATCTAGACAAAGTAGAAGCTTGTTGCTTTTTTATTTATTTTTTAATATATATAAGTGTGTCCAAACCTTAGACTGCTAGTGTAAATTTGACTCACAGTGTTATGATATTATTAACATCCCTAAAAAAGGAGAAGGGACAATTTTAAAGAGAACATTTTTAATGCATTGCTTTAATGTTCCCAGTATCCCAGCATGTGAGACACGTCTTGTGTTTTCTGTCTCCTTGTGCAGTGATGACGGCCATGGACATGGATGCGATGGTGAACACGGTTCGAGGATGGATGGAGAACCCGGTGAAGTTCGCTCGCTCTCATGGCGTGAGCGTTTCCGCCACGAACGACTCGGACCCGGAGCGCGAGATCCACATACTCATCCTAGAGGGATTTCTTCTCTATAACTACAAGTATGTGTTTCTGATTGGCTTGATTAGCATAAAGATGTTACTGTAAGGTTTGATGGATTCCTCTTGTTTCCACCTCCAGGCCTTTGCTCGACGTCTACAACAAGAGCTACTACGTCACCATTCCATACGAGGAGTGCAAAAGGAGAAGGAGGTGAGTTATTTTTGATGTTCGCAGATGTGTTTTTTTGTTTTGTTTTTTTCTAACAAATCCTCCTCACTTTCAGTACAAGAAATTACACTGTCCCTGACCCTCCTGGTCTGTTTGATGGCCATGTGTGGCCCATGTACTTGAAACACAGGACCGAGATGGAGAACAACAGCCTGGATATCCGTGAGTCTTACTGGATACACACTATTTTTGTCTTGTTTCCAGTCCAAATATCTAAAAATTCTTATATCAAGATTCAAGAAGTATTTGCTTACTATGTAAAATTACATAAGAAATTATCTTGTTTTCTGAAAAAAATAAAGGTGTGTTTTTTTTTTTCGCTTTAAACAAGCAAAATTATCTATTAATGGGTTGAGAAAAATAATCTTAATTCAAATGGAAACCTAGATATAGATTTAGATGTTTCTTAATCTATTGGCAGATAATTTTGTTTGTTTTATGCAACGACAAAAAAAATCACTTTTTTAATCATTTCTTCTCGTAAATGCTTCTTGATTTTAAGAATTTTTAGATATTTTAAATCTAAAAAGAAACTAAAACACATTTTTGCTGTGCAGTGATGAAATGGCATTCACAACCTAAGTAATCTGTAACTCACATGATCCGTATCTGCAGAATATGTGGATGGAATGAAATCTAAAGAGGAGCTCTATAACCAAGTGTATGAAGACATTCAGAACTCACTGATGAATGCCTTATAGGTACGAATCTCAATCCTTTCATATACATACCTCATTATGAAAATGTTTTTCTCATCGGTTGTTTCTTCTTCCTCTTTGCAGCATCTCCAGAATGAAGATGTGTGTGTATAGAACTGTAAATAGCATCGTACTGTACGTAGATATGGCTTCTGCCACTAGATGACTTTTGTAAATAACATAATTAAGTACTAACTTGTTTTAAAACTGATGGTTATTTTATATTGCTGTATTTATGTAACTTGTTTTATTAAAAACATGCATTGCTCTCTGGGCTGTCCAGAGATGAACGGTGTATGAATGTGTTTTCATTTTTCTGTAAACCATCTTGAAAATCTTTTCAGTTACAATGTCCTGTCTGCAAAATATAAGGGCTATAAAATATTTATTGCAATCATTAAATACAAAAATGTTGAATTAAATACAATAACACCCTATTTCATGATTTATTCATTTAATTTTGTTCAGTATATTGGTTTTTAAGGCTTATGCCATGTGTCATACTACTTTTTACATAAAATAAATGCATCACAGCGTATTTATGCATGTCATATTTTTATTGATTGGAAAATTGATATATTTTATTTAGTTTTATCCAAATTTCATGTAATCTTACATTAGATTGTTTGCTTATGCTAATATACAGGGTTGGGTGTAATGCATGATTGAGTAATTACTGTAATTGAATTACTTTTAAAAGTAAGGGATTACTCTTAATTTCTCTGTAATTGAATTACATTGACTTCTGATGTAATTGCATTAAATACTGTATAGACTAGAACGATTCTAAAACTGGATTTAACATCAATTTTAAGTTTACTGTTAAAATGTTTGTTTTTAATGTAACCTCCCTTTAAATATTTTAGTCAGTTCAATAATTTATGCAATTTTATATTTGAAAAAATGTAAAACACATTAATGTCAATGCTTGTATTTTTAAACTGGATGAGGTTAGTATAGAATTTAGAAAGTAATTAGTAATGCAATATTTTTTAGAGATTACTTTTTAGTACAGTAATCTAATTACACTGTTAAATATGTATTTAGTAGCTAAATTATTTTTATTAGAGTAACTTGCCCAACACTGCTAATATGTCTGTGTAATTTTTTATTTGTTTTATTTGATAATTTCATGATATGCTTATTTAATTGGCTCAGTGTCTATTACATCAAAAACTGCTCAGGTCAATTATTTTACAGTTTTCCAGCAATGTTGGTCTGGCCTTGTTTTATTCAAACATTTGTTAAGTCAATGCCAAAGCAAACACATAACAGACACTCAAACACAAGGTCACACTGTCAATGCTCATTTTATTGAAGTACTTTCAGTGCACACATCAGGAACATTCCCTTCCTTGTTTTATGAGCATCAAGTATTTAGACTGCCTTAATGATATGTGATCATACATTAAACAATAAAGCAGAATGTCAACAAGAATTCACACTGACAATGCTTATATGTGAATAAAAGCCTAAATTCAATCTGTTCACCATATACAGCGATCGAGTCTCTTCAGAAAATTTGGAGTAAACCTCTCAATTCATATGGATTAGTTTTACGATCTCTTTATGAACTTGTTGAAGTGTCAAAGTGCGTAGCTGTCAGTGGAGGGACAACTCTCAGATTTCATAAAACAAATCATAATTTGTGTTCTGAAGATCAGATGAACGAAAGTCTTATGGGTTTTAAATGACATGAGGGTGAGAAATTAATGACTGCATTATTTTAATTTTTGGGTGAACTGTCCCTTTAAGATGTTTGTTTACTTAACCAGCGTGTGATTGTGGTGCGTCATTTTCAAACGATTTACAAACTACTTATAATCTCTGCAGTCTACTCCAATAAAATGTGCAACACTTTACGTTTTACAAACAAATATATGTAACATCTAATCAATAAAACTTACAAAAGGTTTTCCTAGACATGATGCAAATCAAGGCACGAGTTCCTGGACGTGAAGAATGATGGGATACGCTTCTCAGAGTCTCAGAGATAGTGTGCGTTAACACTGTGTGCTTTGACATTATTCAGACCTGGGACAGTCTTGCACACTTACTTAATGAGCTGATTTCACGAATTTCACGCAGCCGCCATTTTGAAATCGAAAGCGAGGCTCCGGTGGGAAGAACCCCGGAAGTACAGATAAACAACAATGCCTTGGACTACCAACCTGAAGCTGCTGCCGCGATTTACACTAACGTTAATATCCAATATATGATATGTATATAGTTCGTTCCGGCTTCTTTTTTTACGTTCTGAATTATATATATATATATATATATATATATATATATATATATATATATATATATATATATATATATATATATATATATATAAAAATTATTTATAAATGAATTTCACTGTATATAGTCTAAAGTATGAGAGGAATGTATGTACAGTTTTAGAATAACTCATTTCTACATTAAACACAACAATACGCCATCGCATTCGCGACTCTCCTGTGATTAAAGGCGGCACTTCCGGATTTACTTCCCACCGGAGCCTCGCTTTCGATTTCAAAATAACGGCTGCGTGAAATCAGCGTATAGAATGTCATTTTTGAGCGGTCACAAAGTAAGTATATACTTAAAATAAGTAGGCTATATGCTCGAGAGAGTTATTACGGATCTAGATAAAGCCTGCGCTGTCGAGTCGTGAATTTGCAAATGTCCGCAAAAAAGTTCTTCGCTAATGGTAATGATGATTAGATTTTATGTTCATTTTTCCGTGTTCTATAGCAATATTAAGGTTCTATATGAACGAGCTTATAGACAGCACATTAACAAATTATTCACAAAATTAATGACTCCTTTTTTATGGCTTGATTTTTTAAATTAGATTCATGCATAAATAGGAGACAAGTTGTTCTTCGTTTTCAATTCAGAAGTAGTAGAAAAATATTTGTATAAGGTCACCCATTAGCCAAGGTTTGTCTCATTTAAACATTTAACAAGATGATTATTGCAAAAAAATAATATTTCCTTACTTTTGAGTCTTGTTTTCTTGAAAATGTATCAAAATTAAATGAGAAACAAAATCTGAAAAATAAACAATTCAACGGGAAACCAATAAATTTTCTGACTGACAGATATTTTTTCTTGTTTTAGGCATAAACTCACTTAATTTTAATAAATCAGAGAAGACTTATCTAATGTCATTTATTGCTTCTCAATTAAATGTATCTTGTCATATTTGTACTGGAAAACAAGACAAAAATATGTTATATATTATTCATATTTGTTTTGGTTACACTTTATTTGAAGGTGTCATTGTTACAGTGTAATTATATATTTAAGTACAGAGTAATAATAATTAACAACAGCTACTTAGGGTTAGGATAGGATTAGAGTTTGGTTGAGAGTTAGTTGCATGTAATTATTGCATAATTTACTGTTATTACTATAGTAAGTACATGTAAAAAATGACACTGTAAAATAAAGTGTTACCCATTTTCTACAGTGTAAAATTAATTTGTAGAAATGGACAGAAATGAGTCATTAATTCCCAGCTACAAAGTTAATGCACCAGATTATTTGCTCTTGGGTGAATTGGATGAGAAATGTTTGACTTTTAAATGCAAATGTGAGATCTTTTCTGAAGATAACTGAGATTACTGAGATCTTTTTCTCATGCAAACATCTGGCAAGAGTCTCTGTTTGCTGTGTGTGTTGCACTGAGCTGGCGTTTGCATGTGTGTGCTGATATATTTAGGCTGCATGCCTTCAGTGTCAGGAGAGAAGGAGATGTGAGATGGAAATAGAAATGCATGCTCTGTTCTTGAACCGGTTCGGCCCCTCGACCCCGAGAACACTGGGACCCCGAGGTGAGAACGACTCCAACGTCACGGTTTACGAGAACTAGAACTCAGAGTTATCAGATCAGTTGATATGTCACAGGTTTTGTCCATCCTTCTGTACAGTTAGACTCTCACACATGAATTATGTTGAATATCTGTCAGCTGTTAAATTTAACTACACAATAAGATAATACCAGTTTAGCTCAACCAGTGACCAAGCAATGCTTCATGTTGTTCAGTCTGTGTGTAAAGGTCACATTAGCAATTAAAGGACAAACACTATAGAAAATATGATCAGCTCAAAGTGTCGGAATAATTTTTCATACATTTTACTGGTAGCTATATGTGTATATGTCACAGTTTACTTTACTTTTGCTCTCCTCACTTACATAAATGAACTATAGTGTCCTGCACACACTAGTAAAAAAAAATATCAAAAATGATATCTGGTGTCTGAACAATTTTTGGTTTGACTGCATGTGTGAGACTTATTGTGAGCATGTGTTGTCGTCACACACACCCTCATGACTGAGATAGTTGAAGAGCCGTCGGCAGCTGTAGATGTGTGAGGGACGCTTCACTCATATGTCAGATGACAGCCTCATATCTTGTGTTTATTAATAGAGCCTGACACTTTCGAACAATGAAAATGTAATTATAGTTTCATATTATTTCATGTTGAGGTTTTTATTTATTGGATTATTAGGAGTTACTAGCATTTGCATTCTTGTTCAGAGTTTATTTAAAGATTCAGTGGAAATAATAATAATAATTTTTTTTGGTGACAAATAGGACACTGATATATTAATCTAGATGATTATCTGTCTAAATGTATCAACTTGAATCTGAACATCTAACAGTAATGGAGTTATGTAATGTGTGTGTGTGTGTGTGTGTGCATCTTGACACAGTTTGTTATTTTGATATTTTTGTTTATGCAAATAACAACGAAATAATGTAAATACATTCACTAAAATAAATACTTTATAGAACTTATGGAAATTATTAGAGTTATGCTGTATACCTTTACATATAGGCTACATTTATAAATAGGCAAATACTGCATACTTTTTATTATCATGAAGAAAAAATAATAAATCATATTCTATTGTTGTATATTCTATTGTGTTCCTGGATTATTAGAAGTTATAGCATTTCCATTCTTGTGCAGAGTTTATATCAGAGTTTATAGAAATCTGATATAGGCTTTTATTAATACTTTTTGTAGATTTGTTTTATTTTAGTTATCTGTCTAAACGTCAACTTAAATCTAATTAATTATAAATAGGCAAATGTTTAATACTTTATAATTAAAGATCAGCAGGAATGTTTTTTACTCTTTAAAATAAGCTGTTGATGCTTCAGTGCGGCTGATAAGTGCTAATAGAATAAAGTACATGTTGTGTTTTAATGATATGGATGGTGTTGTGCTGGTTTCTTCTAATCAGACTGTTTAAACACAGACCAAATCTTGCTTCACCAGTTTAACTAGCAGGACCAGGGGCCTGTAGCATGAAGCCGGTTTAGATGGCTAGCCAGATGTGTTTCAGTTTAGTTTGCTCCATGGCTAACCTGGCCCGGGTCAGGTGATGCTCCAAATAGGGACTTGGACCAATCAGCTGTGAGCAAAGTGTCACGTGACTGATGCGATAAAGTCCCTCCACCTGTTTCTACTACAAATTAAAGGTCACTAAAGCAAATGCTTTTTAAAGATTAAATCTGTCTTTTAACCATATAAATTAGAATAATCCATTTGTATGATTTAGATATTATTATGTAATTATTATACCCTTAATCGATCACACATGTACAATTTTAGATCATCAATTATTATTACGCAGATTTTAAATGAATAAATAAATATATAAAAGGTAATATAAATACGCTTTAGAATCGACAGATAGCTATAAAAGGACTACATGTGAGCTTAAATGTTCAATTCTCTCTATACCTTTATCAACTGTATAAACTAACTTCACAACTTTTACTTGCGCACTGATATGTAGCGAGACTTTTTCTTTCATAGACAGCTATTTTCTTCTTGCTGTGCAAATTTGTTTAAATTCTTAATATTTTAATACTTTTATGTAATAATAGTGAATCGCTCTGCTTCTCTCGCGAGAAATGAATCGCAATTGACTCTTTCTCGGCATGTGATTGGCTGTTCGCTACTGACGTCACACCTTAACTCAAGATCAAAGCCTGAGTTTACAGAGAAAGTTGATGATCAGCATCATGGTACCAACACAGCCTGGTTGGATTGGTTTGGTTTTGTCAACTCGAAACTAATCCTGCAACCCTGAGTATGTTCAATACCATCATGGTACAGGCTTAATCAATCTGAATGGCCAGGCTGGTTTACCAACAGGACAAACTGCAGGTCAATGGATATTAACCAGTCTGAACCAGTTGGCAATTCACACTAGGTTTCTTTTTCCAGCAGACACAGAACATATGCTCCTTTTCTAGCTGGACAGCAGTTTGTATATTTTTAGATTGGCGTCTCAGCTGGCAGAACACGTGACCACAGACATAAGCATCTCTATAACGCGTGACGCATTTACATTAACATTTATGCATTTGGCAGACGCTTTTATCCATAGCGACTTACATTGCATTTCAAGGTACACATTTACATTCTTATCAGTTCTTGCTTTCCCTGGGATTTGAACCCATGACCTTGACGCAACGGCACATTCACACGTCCCATGTTCAGTTAGGGAATATCCACATCGACCTATTTGGGTGTTGAAATCGAAGGACATTACAGCCTTCAGGAAACAAGTGTCAGCGGGATTTTCGCTCATATGCGAGCTTTTGGTAACACGAGAGCGCAATGACACGTGGATCATATCTCAACATCAACGTGCAATCATAAAACACGATATCAACAAAGTTAAATCAGTAACTATCTTTTTATGACTAGTACAAGATTTAAAAAGAATGAATGCCTTATTACAAATAGTATTAAAGTGTAGGACCATATTTCCTCTTCTTTTTTTACCCAGCTGGGACAGTTGTGTAGTAGGCTATTCCTCTTAAAAATTATATTTAAATTCTCATACACGATTAAAATTAATCTCGAAGAAATGGGGCATATATATGCTATCCATCGAAATTACATTTCGTACAAAAATCTAGTTTTAGTTTATCATTTTCTCAGCGCGTTTGAGCGCAATGATTCTGGTGCTCATTTGGAGACGCGCGCTTTACGCACACAGTTAATACTACAAAATGAGACAAATAAACATTTTGATCATTGGATTATAGATCAGTATTGATGTATAGCTATCCATTCTGACGGTCCGCGTCCACTTTTGTCCCAAGCAAGTAATAAATTCCATGATCCACAAGCCCAAGAGCTGATGGAAAGCTCTTGAAAGGCAAAAATTGCATTTTCCTCACCTGTTTCCAGAAGTAAATTAAAGGTGACCTTCAGCCCTTATTTTAGGCACTATCATTTAGATGGAAATTCCTTGAAGAATAATGTTTCTGTACGTGGCATCAGATATATTCCTTTTGGGAAATCTTGTGCTCAAACCATTAAAGACCATCTTCGTAAAATCACACAAAGATGAGTGCAGCTCTGGACACCTAGATTTACGAATGAAATAATTTCAAAAGCGTAGCAACATTAGTTTGATGTCGGGAGGAAACACGGGGAAGATTTTATTCAACAAACCCAACAGTGAAACAACCAGGAGCGCCAAAGACACTGAGATTTTATTTGCTATTCGCTCGCTTACATACAATGTCCAAGCCTGGTGGAAAGCATCGCTTCTGCTTGTGATTTGTTTTACACATTTTGCACTTTTAGACACACAAGTAAAGACTCAATGTAATGTTTGATACTTACTGTAGTCTAAACTGTATCTTAGTAGCCTATCTTCCGCTGAGGGGAGTGTGAGTGTCTGTTGCTGCGGTGGGAGACTCTCGCGCTCTTATGGAGGTTGTGTCAGGGGTGTTTCCAACATGTCATCTCATCTCATCTATTTCTGGTTGTAGTGTCACGTTACTCTCAGTAGCTCTTGCCATATTTGGCTTTATTAGTCCTCGCTGTGATTCCCGCGACTGAGGGACACATACGAATGTCACTCCTACACTGAAAAAAACAACAACAAAAAACGGGAAATCTACCGTAAAAAAAAAAATACGGTAGCACATTTTAGGTATTACAGACTTAACTTAAATTTACAGTAAAAATACGTATTACATTATCTGATGTTAATTTACCGACCTATTTAAGTAATAATATCTGTTTTGTACTGGTGTAATACACTGACAAGTGACAACCACCAATCACAGTGGTGATGAGAGTCACATGATGAGTCACAGATCAACACAAGCAGCTTTTTCCACAGGAAAGTTAATAGTAATATACACTCACCTAAAGGATTATTAGGAACACCCGTTGAATTTCTCATTAATGCAATTATCTAATCAACCAATCACATGGCAGTTGCTTCAGTGCATTTAGGGGTGTGGTCCTGGTCAAGACAATCTCCTGAACTCCAAACTGAATGTCAGAATGGGAAAGAAAGGTGATTTAAGCAATTTTGAGCGTGGCATGGTTGTTGGTGCCAGACGGGCCGGTCTGAGTATTTCACAATCTGCTCAGTTACTGGGATTTTCACACACAACCATTTCTAGGGTTTACAAAGAATGGTGTGAAAAGGGAAAAACATCCAGTATGCGGCAGTCCTGTGGGCGTTGATGCTAGAGGTCAGAGGAGAATGGGCCGACTGATTCAAGCTGATAGAAGAGCAACTTTGACTGAAATAACCACTCGTTACAACCGAGGTATGCAGCAAAGCATTTGTGAAGCCACAACACACACAACCTTGAGGCGGATGGGCTACAACAGCAGAAGACCCCACCGGGTACCACTCATCTCCACTACAAATAGGAAAAAGAGGCTACAATTTGCAAGAGCTCACAAAAATTGGACAGTTGAAGACTGGAAAAATGTTGCCTGGTCTGATGAGTCTCGATTTCTGTTGAGACATTCAGATGGTAGAGTCAGAATTTGGCGTAAACAGAATGAGAACATGGATCCATCATGCCTTGTTACCACTGTGCAGGCTGGTGGTGGTGGTGTAATGGTGTGGGGGATGTTTTCTTGGCACACTTTAGGCCCCTTAGTGCCAATTGGGCATCGTTTAAATGCCACGGCCTACCTGAGCATTGTTTCTGACCATGTCCATCCCTTTATGGCCACCATGTACCCATCCTCTGATGGCTACTTCCAGCAGGATAATGCACCATGTCACAAAGCTCGAATCATTTCAAATTGGTTTCTTGAACGTGACAATGAGTTCACTGTACTAAAATGGCCCCCACAGTCACCAGATCTCAACCCAATAGAGCATCTTTGGGATGTGGTGGAACGGGAGCTTCGTGCCCTGGATGTGCATCCCACAAATCTCCATCAACTGCAAGATGGTATCCTATCAATATGGGCCAACATTTCTAAAGAATGCTTTCAGCACCTTGTTGAATCAATGCCATGTCTAGAATTAAGGCAGTTCTGAAGGCGAAGGGGGGTCAAACACAGTATTAGTATGTGTTCCTAATAATCCTTTAGGTGAGTGTATGTGGCATTATTGGAAATTTATGTTGTATTATTGCAAAAACAAACTCTTCAAAAGACCTCAAACAACAACCAAAAATTCACTGATTGCAATAATGCCACATAAGTTGCCTATATATATATATATATAATTTAAAAAATATTCAACACAAAAGCTGTTATAAGAGCAGTTAGCCACATCCAGAAAAATGAATGGATCTCTATGGGATCCCTAACAACTCATATTTAATTTTGATCATCATAAAAGTTTCTTTTCTCATAAAAATGTCATTTTTCATATGCATGCTAATGGTGTTGAGCAATTTTGCGGTAAATATATAAAAAAGTACTTATTCTCCAAAAAAAACAGCATAAATGTATAGATGAGAAGTAAAAGTGATCTATAATTTGTATTTTCAAAAATGTGTACTTTTTATACATTCGCTCTCTAAATGTTTGGGTTATTGACCCCAAACACCCGGAGTGTAAACTGAAAAAGAGCAGCATATGAGAATATCAAACCATTGTTTTGACATTTGTGGAAAATAGTCTTGTCTTGAAAACACAGTTCAAGCTTTCAGCTCAGTGTTTTCTTCTTAATGCTTGTCCAGGTGTTGCTGGTGCAGTTACTGGTTTGAATCCAACATCCAAAACCACTGCTGGAGAAACGAACTGTGGGGGGTTTGATGGGGCATCAGTCTGTGTTTCTGTTAGTGCACACTGCCATCCTGTGGACATTACAGCGTAGTGCAATGATCAACAGCGCCATAATGAGAGATGTGCAAGCCAATTACAGCTGAAACTCGAAAAATTAGAATATCGTGCAAAAGTTCATTTATTTCAGTAATTCAACTTGAAAGGTGAAACTAATATATTATATAGACTCATACATGGAAAGTGAGATATTTCAAGCCTTTATTTGTTATAATGTTGATGATTATGGCTTACAGATATGAAAACCTTTTCACAATATTCTAATTTTGAATTTGGGGTTTTCATAAGCTGTAAACCATAATCATCAAAATCATAACAAATAAAGGCTTGAAATATCTCACTTTGCATGTAATGAGTCTATATAATATATTAGTTTCACCTTTTAAGTTGACTTACTGAAATAAATTAACTTTTGCACGATATTCTAATTTTTCGACTTTCACCTGTAAAAGGCCGAGAGCAACAAATCAGGTAATGGATTTTCAACACATCTGTCTTTTACCAAAATCCTGAAACCTTCTGTTTATGAAACAGACTTAAATATAAGAATTCCAGATTTTATCCCAGGTGACATTGATGTGTGTTTGAAACTATGTTTTATACATTTCATGTAAATGTATTTGATAATTCATCAAACGTAGACTATAGGCCTTACTCACTTCAAAAAGCTTTTTGCATGCAGTATTGAGACACCAGTTTGTTCGGCGAGGAAAGGGTTAAGCGCGAATGTTGCTGACTGTGCACGCGCGCGTGAACTCCCACAGTTCGATCAATGTCTGTCCGCTTCTCTTCTGCCCGTTTCTAGAGGCTCGCGGAAGATTCGGACTATGCCGTTTACGCACTCCAGAGTCCCACATCATCTGTGCTGGGAAACCATATCAGTGACTGTCCAGTTTTAAAATGTATCTCAAGATGCCAAACTTGATTTTAGTTTTATATTTACTTCAAGGACTGACTAATTTTATCAGCGCGCAAAGTTCCGCGCCCTGGAGGAACCGGATCAAGTGGGTGAATAACGGCCAGGTGTTCAGTTTAATGAGCACCGGCTCTGAGTATCACGCACCGGTGCCGTCCAGAAGACAGTCCAGGGTTTATCCGAGCAGAGATGCTTCCCGGGACAGGACCATGCGAATTCGAGTGGAATCGGTTGAGAGACCCACTAACAGCGTACCGGACAGCAGCACCGCGCTTTTGGGCCCCGACCGCATGCAGTATATAGTGGCCAACAGCCGCGCACCCGGTGCCAGACAAACGCATGTGCGCCAGAGGCTCAGAATAGCTCCAGGAGTAACCAGCACCAACGCCACGGTCCTGTCTGAATACTCAGGTGGAGGAAGAGCCCCTGCACAGGGGGGAAATACCGCACGGAGGGCGCCAGTGGTTGCCAATCTCCAACAGCTGAATCCAACGGAGAATCCAAACACCTTAAATTCAGATTATGGAAATAATGAAGCGTATCTCCCCAGAGCGCAAGCTCCAAATGTCCCAGTTGAGCAGGGAACAACGTCTGAAAGTATGGCAGGAGATGATCCACGCAACAGGAATACCGTCTTCTACAACATCTATCCTCCCGGGGGCAGGACGCTCATTCCCCGCAGACCGCCGCCTGGCACCGGGTATGGCACCAGATATTTCCAGAACGGTGAGCTGTGCGTAAAGCACGAATTTAACCTCAACATATGTGGCAATGCGCGGGGGTTGTTTAAAGCGCATGTTTTCATTATAGGTTATGCTTGTGTTGTGCGTGTCTGCAGGTCTTCCGGACCTTGTGCCAGATCCATATTCCATCCAGGCGGGCTCATACATCCAGCGCGTCCAGATGTACGCGCTCCGGTGCGCGGCGGAGGAGAACTGCCTGGCGCGGTGTGTGAATAGGCCTACACATCATCTTATGAATTATTATCTGTGTAGATTTACAGCGGCCCCTAAAAGTATTTAGATTATAGCATGGCGTTTTGACTTTTTATTATGAATTCTTGATATCAACAATTTAATTTTCACTAGGTAAAATGCTAATTCTTGATATCAGGAATTACATTTCTACTAGTAAAATGTTAACTCTTGATATCAACAATGATGTCATCACTACCTGAAATAGGAATTCTTGATATCAAGGATTAAATTTCAACTAGTAAAAAAAAATATGATTCTTGATATCTGTAATTGTATTTTCACTAGTTTAAATTCAATTTATATCCAAATTCAATTGTTGATATAAAAAATTGATTTCTTACTAGTTGAATTTCCAATTTCACGTATCAGAAATACAGTCATTACTAGTAAAAAATAAAAATCATAATATTTATATCAATAATTACGTGGTTACTAGTAAAATTATAAATTCCTGATATCTAGAACTCAATTGTCACTAGTTGAAATGTTAATTCTTGATATCTGTAAATGTATGTCAACATGTTACATTTGTTATTTCTATTATCTGAAAATGTATTTCTGATATCAGTAATTAGGAGAGTAATTTCAGATATCTAAAATGGCTTTCTTACTAGTTACAATCACATTCATGAAATCAGTAGAAATTCAGTTGTTGATATCACAAATTCATGTCCTGTGAATGATTAAAAGGCAAAACAGCTTCCCATAATTTGATACTTAACTCGCACTTAAAAATGCCTCAATGACAAAAAATGTGCATGGTGTGCATGTTGAGTTTGCAATTTCTTACCATGTCAAATAGCAGACTTAGTGTATTCTGAAAATAAATGTTGCATGGTTTGAATATTAGTGAGAGGTTTTTAGGCGGTCTGGTTTACTCTACAAACATATCCAAACTTCAATCATCAGTGTTCTCTCATGACCCTGTGATCCATAAGCTCATATCTTTCATGTTTCAGATCTGCGTACAGACCCACGGTGAGAGACATAGACTACAGGGTTCTCCTTCGGTTCCCACAGAAAGTCAGGAACATGGGAACGACTGACTTTCTGCCGGTCAAACCCAGACATCAGTGGGAGTGGCACAGCTGTCATCAGTGAGTTTGAGGAATTATACAGTTGTTATATTATTATAAAATATTACTAAAACCTCCTTTAATGTTGTACAATCACTGCAATTCATGCAAACTGCTTTCATAAAGTTGGAACTACTGCTATATTATAAAATACAGTAATGTTCAAATAAAAAAGTTACATTTCTTAGTATTAAAAATCAGAATAAACAGTGCAACAGTTCATTTCACTCCACGGTCCATGCAATCAGAATTTAGAATCGGAACTGTTTATTTTTAACAAATGTACTGTATGTGAGTGATGCAAATCTGTATTATAAAATGTATATCAGTGATGCATATCGATTTTCTAAAATGTATGTGAGTGATGCAATATGTAAGTGGATGCAATATTGTTTTATAAAATGTATGAGTGATGCATATTGGTTCTATAACTAGAGGTGTTATAAATGCTAGGTCAAATCATTATGTACGAGCGATAGTAATAGTAATGCTTATGAAAACACATGTAAAGTGCATTATTATCAGACTCATGTTGAATCCCACATGCAGGCACTATCACAGCATGGATGCATTCAGTCACTACGATCTCCTGGACATCAGCACTGGACGGAAGGTCGCTGAGGGACACAAGGCCAGTTTCTGTCTGGAAGACACTGGCTGCGATCCGGGATTTCACCGCAGATACGCGTGCACTGCACACACACAGGTAAAAACACACACCAGACCAGCAGCTCAACTATTGCAAACATTTCTGTCATATGTGTGACCCTGGACCACTAAAACAGTCCTAAGGGTCAATTTTGTTAAATTGAGATGCATATATCAAAGCTCAATAAATAAGCTTTCCATTGATGTATGGTTTGTTAGGATAGGACAATATTTGGCCGAGATAAAACTATTTGAAAATCTGGACCCTGAGAGTGCAAAAAAATCGAAATATTGAGAAAATCACCTGTAAAGTTGTCCATTCTAAAAAAAATGCTGGGTTGTTTCAACCCAAATTTGGGTCAAATATGGACAAACCCAAATGTTGGGTTAAAAATGTAATTAAAAAAATTACAGTTGACAGTGAAAGTTGAAGTTGGGTTACATTTTTCAATTACATTTTTAACCCAACATTTGGGTTTGTCCATATTTGACCAAAATTTGGGTTGAAACAACCCAGCATTGTTTAGTTTAGGGTGTTACAGTATGTTCGCGACTGTGCTGCATTCACTCACAAAAATAAATGTGATATATTTATGGTAGAAAATTCATGGAACACTTCATCTTCATCTTTCCTTAATATCCGAATGATTTTTGGCATTTTGACCCACACAATGGGTCTCATTCATGAAACATTCGTAAATATACGAGTAAATCTGCGAGTGATTTGCGCGTAAAGAGACCTTCCCGAAAACTCATCTCCTGATTCACAAATACTTCGTAAACGTCAGATGTGATAGTGAAATGTGTGTGTGTGTTAATGAATTCCAATCAGTCGTAAATGGGACGCGCGTGCACGCTCATTCTCAATTACCACACTCTAAAAAATGTTTGTTTCAACCCAAATTTGGGTCAAATATGGACAAACCCAAATGTTGGGTTAAAAATGTAATTAAAACATTTACCGGTACAGTTGAAAGTGAAAGTTGAAGTTGGGTTAAAATTTTAAATTACATTTTTAACCCAACATTGGGTTTGTCCATATTTGACCCAAATTTGGGTTGAAACAACCCAGCATTTTTTAGAGTGCATAAATCCCGCCCATTAAATCCGACTGACAACTATATATGGGCATCATATTATGACACCAAACGAATGAAAAAGAAAAATTTCTCAGATGCAGAAATCGAAGTTTTATTATCAGAAGTTCATTCAAAACACCACATTATTCTTCAAGCGTAGACTACAGTGGCGGATCAGGTCCTAAATAAAGCAACCATATTACAGATGCAGTTAATGGAGTTTCATCTGTTAATCAAACAGTCCCAGAAGTAAAAAGAAAAACCGTATGTAATTACTACATATAATATTTTTTCAAAATGCTGTGTAAATATGTACCCGATTAAGGTGAATTAAAATGCAGCCTTAGTTATTAATGAGCAAAACGTTCGGATGTTAAACTCACTATTTACGCGTGGCTGGAGCAGGTGTAGATTTCTTTCGTACCAACTAACATTTGGAAAATACCAACATTTTAATGAATCCGAAAATTTACGCCAGAACCACTTTACACACGATTTACACAAAAATTCTCGTGTTTCATGAATGAGACCCAATGTTATGTTGGCTATTGCCACAAATACACCCGTGCGACTTATGACTATGTCTTATGTTTTGTGATCCAGGGTCACATGTGTGTTTGGGTTTAATAGAGATATTATTGCTGTATTTTCAGGGTTTGAGCCCAGGCTGCCACGACACATACGCTGCCAACATCGACTGCCAATGGATCGACATCACAGACGTCGCTCCTGGGAACTACATTCTCAAGGTATGATGTGTTTTGAGAAAAGATGATGCTGACGTTATGGCATTTCTGAACCGGACCCTGTTTTCCTGTACAGGTCACTGTCAATCCAGACTACCTGGTGCCCGAGTCGGACTTCTCCAATAACGTTGTGCGATGTGAGGTCATTTACACTGGCATTTACATCCAAACAAGAAACTGCATCATAACTGGGTGAGAAAATGTGTTTTTATTTTATTTATTGCAGCACATTAATATTGTAATCAGAGCAATAATCCACTACATGTATTTATTTCTCACTGTTTCCACAGGAGTTAAAGCCCTTGGGTCGGGTCAACAAGATGATTTTTTTAAAGGCCTATATAATAGGTTTAACTATAATAATTTAACTTGAAACATTCCTTATAGATGTTGGAATCATATTTAATGACAAACGTACTGTATCTATTTTATACGAGTTAGCAAGTGTTTTTGTGATGTTTGCATTTCTTTTTGCAACATTTCTTTTAAATGTTTAACTTTAATTAGTATGTTGCTTTTTAGCATTCGTATTTATTACACAGATTATAAAAAATATACGCATTTTCCTATATTAGCTATGATATTGAGGGACGTTTTGTGTTATTTAGACTTTCTATTAGATGGTGAATTCCCAGTGGTCGAGTGTTTTCCTCCAGCGCAGAACGCTAGTGTAAAATATACACTTGAAATATTCATAAGGTTCGGTTTTCCAAGTGTCCTTCGATATTTCTGTGCAACATCTTGAAAGACTTTGCTGCGTGTTTCCTTTGTCTTTGCCATGATTATAAGAATCGTTCCATAAATCCCGGACTTGGATGGACGAAGTCGTTTGTGGCTTGATATGCAATAAACAGAAATGGAGAGAATGTAATACAAAAAATGGATTGTGGTTCTTTTCTAAACTCCTTCTTCATTAAATCACGGGTTCATTCAATACAGTAAAGTTCAAATGAGCTATCAGGAGAAATGTTTAAACAGGAATGAAGGCATTATTGAAGTGTAGATGTGGGATGAAAGCGTGTGGAATGAGAGCTGAGACGGAGCCAAAGACATCAGAGTCTGAGAGCTTTTACTGCCTCGTCCTGCTATTACTGTACAGTAGAGTAAAAATCCAACTGGGTCGAACTATTTGGGTGAAAGTCTTCATGGTTGGGAGATTTTCCACTCTTATTATGACTTTGGAACAAATAGTTTATATTTAATAAACATCCTAATGGGGCACTTTGTCATTTTTCATGCTTGAGATGAAAACTGAATATTGTTTGCATTCATCAGCATTTTCTCCCTCTTGACCACATTCTATTTTGTACTGATTATAATAGGATAAAATGTCACTTTTTAGAGTATTTACAAGCATTTCACACATTATTTTACCTCCTTTGAAGACAAGCAACTTGTGCATGCAGAAGGCAATCCCAGTATGCATTTCAACTCATTTAAAAAATCCATAAATGGTGGACAAGGTGAGAGAGATGTTAATTATGTGAAAATCATTTCTTACAATCCTAGAAATCAGTCAGTCATTCTAAACCCTGGGTTAAGAGAATCCTGGGCTTCACGTTTGGTATTGCTCATAATTTACCCGGGTTATCAAGGTATTAATAAACTGCTGTCTCAGGCTAAAATTCCTATAACCCTGGTAATAATTTGCGGTGTCAGCGTCATTGATTGGAGGAACGCGGCACGTGACATGATTAGCCGGCAAAGGCTAGCATGCTACTACTGAATACTTTTCGGACAATAAAGGTAAGAGAATGAAATCATATTTTCTTTACTCCATTTTACGCGTTTTCTGTCACCATTTGGCATTTTCTCCTCAAATGCTGAGCCTATTGTTTGTACAACACCCGCCGTTTCAGTGACTGTTCAAAGCCTGTGAATATGAGCCACAAGAAGCTTCACAGAAAACAGCATTTACATGGATAAGAAGTTTATTATTATGAAAAAATGCACAAAAAATGCTATTTTAAAATTTTATATGAAATATATATATACTCGTTTTACTCTAAAACTGCAAGAAAATCAAAGCCCTAAACGTAAACAAAGTTCTGTTCAAAATTTTAGCTTTCGGTAAGATTTTATTTGGCCGTAGTACCGAACACTTCCACTAGATGAAATTCGTCTCCCATTCATTTCCAATGTAGTTCATTTTGAGTGTGACTTTTCCCCCGGTATAGTTCACCCAAAAATGAAAACTCTGTCAGTAATTACTCCCCCTTATGTTGTTCCAACCCCGTAAGACTTTCGTTCATCTTCAGAACACAAATTAAGATATTTTTGATTAAATCTGAGAGCTGGATCACTCCTCCATAGGCTTCTAAGGGATCGAAACTTGCCGGCCCAGAAAAGTTATTAAAGACATCGTTAAAATAGTCCGAGTGACCACAGCGAATCAACCTTAAGTTTATCAAGCGACGAGAATACTTTTTGTGCGCAAAAAATAAACAAAAATAACGACTTTATTCAACTTTTCATTTCCTTCTCTGTGGGGCTCGAGATAGTTCACGTAGTGTAACAGCGCAGCGCTTCTGTGTTGTACGTGTTGTCTCTATCAGGCCGACGCTGGTCATGTGTGTGATGCTTGTGATGTACAACCCAGAAGCGCTGCGCAGTTAATCTCGTCGCTTGATAAATTTAAAGATTGAGCCACTGTAGTCACTTGGACTATTTTAACAATGTCTTTAACTTTTCTGGGCCATCAAGTTTCGATCCCTTAGAAGCTTATGGAGGAGTGATCCAACCCTTTGAATCATGTCCGTGTGTGTGTGTGTTCACATTGCAAGTGCCAAAACATTTACCATTAAGTTTGGTAGCCTACAGACAAAGTAAAAAAAAAAAAAAAAAAAAAATGTTGACCCTAACCGACCAGCACCAGAGGGTTAAAGCAACACCAAGTAGCTTTTCCTCTGCGGTCCCCCTACAGGTTGGAAGCGGAATTGTCCATTACCGCTGTCATAAATAATTTAGCCTAGCACATCCTACTGTCGCACACACGCTCGCTGTTTATCAGCACCGGCTTTGGAATGAACGATGTCCACAGACAAGGTAGAGTATGTTGCATTGTTTCATGAAAGGATGATGTATTGCGACATCAGAAACGAAGAAAAACAAAATAATGACTATTGTAACGCTTGTCGTAAAGCAAGTCAAATTTGTAGTTTTCTTATGTCTCATTAGAACTACAGAAACTGGCAATCTTACATAGCGTGGTTATAGCAGATAAAGGACCGCAAAGCGGAGGCATAAGTGCATTTCACCTTGTCACGACTTGATGAACCACTGAAACCATTTTGGAAACATTATTTTAAGGTAAAAAATCTTACTTAGTGTTGCTTAAACTGTCACGTGTGTCCCTGTAGTTTGCGCCTGGACTCGGTGTGATCTGATCAGACTCTACAGAGCTTTCTCCAGGATCTCGGCTTGTTTACTGACACTGAGCTGTGAAGGACAGTTACGAAACTCTCTGGCCATGTGTCTGTCTACCGGCGCTGAATGAATGAGTCTCTCTTCTGTCCACTCCTGCTCCTCTTGCAGATTCAGATGCAGATGTTTTTTCTTGGTCTTTGCAAACATGATATAGGAAGTGAGACATGGATGCTTTATTTATCATTTTCTATTCTGTATACCGGTAGTCTGTGTTCATGAAAGCAAACATTTGAACAGCAGCTCGCTCACTCATAGAGATGTTTAAAATCAATTTCCTAATGTGGGGTAAATATATATTTGAATATGTATATATGACTTTGAGTGACAGTCTAAATTACTTTAATGGAGACACATATATATATATATATATATATATATATATATATATATATATACTGTATATATGTCTCCATTAAATATATATATATATACTGTATATATGTCTCCATTAAAGAAATTTAGACTGCCAGTCAAAGGTTTGGGGGTGGGTATAGGATTTTTTAACATTTTTAGTCTCTTCTGCTCACCAAGGCTGCGTGAAAAATTGTGAAATATTATTACAGTTTCAAATAGCTAGTTTTCTATTTAAATATATTTTAAAATGTATTTTATTCCTGTGATCAAAGCTGCATTTTCAGCATCATTACGCAGTCTTCAGCGTCACATGATCCTTCAGAAATCATTATAATAGGATGATTTGCTGCTCAAGAAACATTTATGATTATTATCAATGTTAAAAACAGTTGTGCTGCTTAATATTTTTGTGGAAACCATTATAATTTTTTTCAGGATTCTTTGACAGAAACAGCATTTAGTTGAAATTTAATATTTTGTAACATTATCTCCAAAAAAAAAACCCGTAGAGTTTAGCGTACATTACTTGTTATTGCAGTTAGGTGCTATTATTATGCCAAAGATTATTAAAGATATATCCCAGAACTCTCCCTACATCTTATTTACTCGTGTCAAAAACTATTTCTAATTAATATCCCAATTATTTATGGGTTTAAATATCTCAAAGTGTCTGAATTCTGTATCGAATATTATTCTCTTAGAGTCAGTGTTATACATTGTAAAATCCTTCAGGGATGTTTTAGACTCGAAGGCCCAAGAATAAGAGACTGCATTAGCCAATAAAGTTAAACGTAATGAGAATGAAGACAGAACGAGGCGTTTATTCTGGCGCTCGTGGGGAACTGAAGCTCTGCCAGAATAGATTCCCAGTGTTTTTGAAAGTGTCTGGAAAAAGCCCATTTCCTCGGCTTCTCTCGGCTCGTTCTGCTCCGTCTCTAATATTGACTCATGTCGACATTCAGGAATGGCAGATGGACTCGTTCTCTGTGTTTCCATGCTGTTTATAGGACATAAAGTGGGAACATGCTCAGCATCTTATTTACCGTCTCACTCGGGTCAATAGACGAGAGCTTGTTGTTGAACAGAGAGCTGTTGAGCTGCTCAAATAAGATGCTTTTATTGACAATTACTGAGAAATGTAACATACGCTTTTAAGTTCTTCAATGGTTCTTTACAACACCTTTGGCAAAAAAAAAAAAGATAAATCTCATGAAAACACATGTTTTTGGCATAAAAAAGCTTTTTTTCATGACAATTAAGCTTACTCCCTAATGCAAATTGTAGCATTTTGCTTTATTTATTTTTATCCTCATTATTGTCAATATTAGATTCTTATTAGATTCCTATTACTGTAATCCACTGGTTAAAATTGTAAAATATTTAAATAATATTACATATGGGTTTTTCTCAATCTCATTTTCATTACAATAATGAAAATGATTTAGAGAATTGTCATAAAAAATAACGTCACGATGCAAAACATCTCGTCTCGATATAGTATGGCTTCATTATAAGCAAAATATCATTTCCTAATTTTGATTTTAATGTGAAATACAACCTGAACAGGACTTGTGTTGGCTATAATATAATTCCTTGAAGATTAATAAAGTTAAATGGTTTTAATAATAATAATAAACTTTATTTTTTATAGCACCTTTAAAAGTAGCATCTCAAAGCTCTTTAAAAATTAAAAATTAAAATAGGAAAGATCTAAATGAATACATATCAAAGTAATATATATATATTTATTAATATATATTAGGGATGCACCAATATGGACATTTTGGCCGATTCGGATAATTATTTATATTTGAAAGCTGATAAATATAAGGAATTGTCGGTATCGGCCAAAATGTTCTTATCATAAATTTGAGATAAATGTTCATATATATATATTCTTTATTGTTGGTTGTGATTCTCATTATATATATATATAGATATAGATGTATATATATAGTATATATATATATATATTCTATGTGCAAAGTCTAATTTCGTATTGCCCTGAACAGGACTTTTGTTAGAAAACCTAATATCATTCTTTGAAGATTTAAAGTGCCGTAACACACAGTGTATTATTAGTGGGTTCTTTAAAACATCCTCAGTACGGTTGTAAACCCTATAGGTGCTAATTGGAAGTATAGTTTAGAGCGTATAGAGCATCTGATGGAGGAAAAGCTTTAGTTTTCCAACAGTTTGCTCCTCTCAAACATGTGCTGTTTGAACAGCTGCTCTCCAAACACACAGATATAATGAAGAGATTCCCACAGTCACTTCATGTTGAACCGCTAATGCAACCAGCGCTCGAGTGTCCATAGTTAATAATGATTATTAGATTACTTCTAAATTAATGTATTTATTGAAAGTGACTTATTTCGCTTACTTATTCAAGGTAAACTTTTTTTTTTAAGGAATATGTATATATATATATATATATTTTTTTTTTTTTTTTAAAGTCATACTCTCAGAATATCTTATCAAAGTCCCTTTAAAGTCTTTGATCTTCTCAACCAAACATCATCAACAAGCCAAAAACTCTTAGCGGCGACCACTCGAACATTATAGCATCATGAAGGTGACGTATGCATGGGCAAAACAATCTTCCAAAAATGATTTAAACAAAATATATAGCCTATATATTTATTTATTTATTGTTTGTTTGTTTGTTTTTACAGTTTTTCTCAGTTGCTTGGTACATTTCTTGAATCATCCTCGACATTTGTAAAACAGTAAGTGCATTTCTCAAAACGATTCGTACAAATAGCAAAACACCGGATTCCCTGCAAAAGCGTCTCTTGCTCAAAATCCTCAGTTCATCTCTCAGACGTAAATATCTGTGTCAGTGCATCAGAATCACAAGTGCTTGTGTCGTTGTGTACAGATAACACAGTCAGATTGCTTAGTCATGTTGTCAATATTACAGTGTACTCTGGAGATGTTCTGATGTAAACTATTGATAAAGTTTTGATGACAATTATTGTAAATTGCAGGTTACACACCTTAGTGTGTGTGGGAGTTTGATTGCAAGAGACTGGACAAGATTCAAGTTTACGCTTTTACTGTTTGTACTGTAATTTGTTGACAGATTCATTGCGATACAGAAAGGAAAAGACAGCACTTCATAGCACAAAGACAAAAAAGAAAAAAACGCAGTGACTGGCACACACACACACACACAGATTTAGAAAAAAAGTAATGGAAATGTATATAAATATGCTTGACATATTGCTCAACTTGTTGAACCGTTTTGCATGTAAAGACTTCTTTAGGGGGGGGGGGGGGGGACTATTCAACAGAGACCCGTTATAATACATTTTGACCAATATGACATAAGCGACTGATAATGTAGGAAACAGCTGAGAATTGTACGTAATCATTTGCATGAATGTACCAAAGCATTTGCAACTTGTTCAAAGAAATGAGAAACTGCTTTTTTGATGCACGAGTGACACGATGATGAGAGGATTGAACAGGACGTTTTGAGAATTTCAATTTTGATCTGAGAAATGTACCAAAGCGACTGAGAAACACTGTAACATATTGTGTGTGTGTGTGTGTGTGTCTGTGTGTTTGTGTTTGTGTGTGTGTGTGTGTGTGTGTGTGTGTTTCTGTTTATATTACATTGTGAGGACCAAATGACCCCACAAGTATAGTAAAACCTGAAATCACCTACATTGTGGGGCCCAGCCAGCGGTCCCCATGAGGAAAACAGCGTATAAATCATATTAAGTAATGTTTTTTGAAAATGTAAAAATGCAGAAAGTTGTGTGTGAGGCGTAATGGTAATAACCATTACGCCTATGGAGATATGCCTATGGTCCCCACAAGTGTGTGTGTGTGTGTTTGTGCGCCTGTGTGTGTGTGTGTGTGTGTGTGTGTGTGTGTGTGTGTGTGTGTGTGTGTGTGCGCCTGTGTGTGTGTGTGTGTGTGTGTGTGTGTGTGTGTGTGTGTGTGTGTGTGTGTGTGTGTGTGTGTGTGTGTGTGTGTGTGCGCCAGTCACTTTGGCACGCCTGCGTTGGCACAGTTTCTTACACATAGACTGGAGAAATTCCTCGGCTGCTGTCGGCCTAGAAAACCAGTGAAAAAAGTGTTAGGCTGAACTGCAATATCATGAGCTGGAGACAGAAAGACATTTCGTGTGGGTTTATTAATATATGTATACATCTGCCAGACATGCATAACACACACATGTTCAGCTGTGAAACACGCTGACACGGCAAACTCTGAGAACATGCTGTCGCCGGATACACTGATTCAGGAGTTCAAGAGGTGACTGGTATCTAAGAAATCTTTTTAGATAGATAGATAGATATAGATAGATAGATAGATAGATAGATAGATAGATAGATAGATAGATAGATAGATAGATAGATAGATAGATAGATAGATAGATAGATAGATAGATAGATACTAAGATAGATAGATACTACGATAGATAGATAGATAGATAGATAGATAGATAGATAGATAGATAGATAGATAGATAGATAGATAGATAGATAGATAGATAGATAGATAGATAGATAGATAGATAGATAGATAGATAGATGGATGGATGGATGGATGGATGGATAGATAGATAGACAGATAGATAGATACTACGATAGATAGATAGATAGATAGATAGATAGATAGATAGATAGATAGATAGATAGATAGATAGATAGATAGATAGATAGATAGATAGATAGATAGATAGATACTACGATAGATAGATAGATACTACGATAGATAGATAGATGATAGATAGATAGATAGATAGATAGATAGATAGATAGATAGATAGATAGATAGATAGATCATAAGGAAAATGGTCCAAATTAATAAACTAGCTTTTATATAGCATTTATATATTTTATGTATCTTAACTATTTATAAATATAGTGCTTCATGTGAATAAAAGTTTAGTTTGAGTTGCAAACAGGAAGTAGTTGTGCGGTGTGTGTTCCTCAGGATGTTTATCTGTCCCTCTTCACACACACACACACACACACACACACACACACACACACACACACACACACACACACACACACACACACACACAGGTATGGCTGAGAATATTTAGGGTCTGTGAGAATGACATCAGGGTCTCGTCCTGAGCAAATATCAGAGAGAGAGTGACAGGCGGATGGTGACGTCAGGGGTGGTGGACGTGTAAGAGAAAACGTCTCTCTCTCTCTCTCTCTCTCTCTCTCTCTCTCTCTCTCTCTCTCTCTCTCTCTCTCTCTCTCTCTCTCTCTCTCTCTCTCTCTCTCTCTCTCTCTCTGTGTGTGTGTGTGTGTGTGTGTGTGTGTGTAGATGGAAGTGTGTGAGAGTTACTCAGACGTGTGTGTGTGTGTGTGTGTAGATGGAAGTGTGTGAGAGTTACTCAGACGTGTGTGTGTGTAGATGGAAGTGTGTGAGAGTTACTCAGACGTGTGTGTGTGTGTGTGTGTGTAGATGGAAGTGTGTGAGAGTTGATTAGATATGTGTGTGTGTTTGTGTGTGTGTAGATGGAAGTGTGTGTGTGTGTGTGTGTGTGTGTGTGTGTGTGTGCTCAGACGTGTGTGTGTGTGTGTGTGTGTGTGTGTGTGTGTGTGTGTGTGTGTGTGTGTGTGTGTGTGTGTGTGTGTGTGTGTGTGTGTGTGGATGGAAGTGTGTGAGAGTTGCTCTGACGTGTGTGTGTGTGTAGATGGAAGTGTGTGAGAGTTGCTCAGACGTGTGTGTGTGTGTGTGTGTGTGTGTGTGTGTGTGTAGATGGAAGTGTGTGAGAGTTGCTCAGATGGATGTGTGTGTGTGTGTGTGTGTGTGTGTGTGTGTGTGTGTGTGTGTGTGTGTGTGTGTGGATGGAAGTGTGTGAGAGTTGCTCTGACGTGTGTGTGTGTGTGTGTGTGTGTAGATGGAAGTGTGTGAGAGTTGCTCAGACGTGTGTGTGTGTGTGTGTGTGTGTGTGTAGATGGAAGTGTGTGAGAGTTGCTCAGACGTGTGTGTGTGTGTGTGTGTGTGTGTGTAGATGGAAGTGTGTGAGAGTTGCTCAGACGTGTGTGTGTGTGTGTGTGTGTGTGTGTGTGTGTGTGTGTGTGTGTGTGTGTGTGTGTGTGTGTGTGTGTGTGGATGGAAGTGTGTGAGAGTTGCTCTGACGTGTGTGTGTGTGTGTAGATGGAAGTGTGTGAGAGTTGCTCAGACGTGTGTGTGTGTGTGTGTGTGTGTGTGTGTGTGTGTGTGTGTGTGTGTAGATGGAAGTGTGTGAGAGTTCCTCAGACGGATGTGTGTGTGTGTGTGTGTGTGTGTGTGTGTGTGTGTGTGTGTGTGTGTGTGTGGATGGAAGTGTGTGAGAGTTGCTCTGACGTGTGTGTGTGTGTGTGTGTGTAGATGGAAGTGTGTGAGAGTTGCTCAGACGTGTGTGTGTGTGTGTGTGTGTGTGTGTGTAGATGGAAGTGTGTGAGAGTTGCTCAGACGGATGTGTGTGTGTGTGTGTGTTTGTGTGTGTGTGTGTGTGTGTGTGTGTGTGTGTGTGTGTGTGTGTGTAGATGGAAGTGTGTGAGAGTTGCTCAGACGGACGTGTGTGTGTGTGTGTGTTTTTAATAATTTATAATGTTACAAAAGATCATATTTCAAGTAAATGCTGTTCTTTTGGAACTTTCTACACATCAAAGAATCCTGAAAACAAATGTATCACTGTTTCCACATGACAACTGTTTTCAACATTGATAATAATAATCATAAATGTTATTGAGCAGCAAATCATCATATTAGAGTGATTTCTGTGACACTGAAGACTGGAGTAATGATGCTGAAAATTCAGCTTTGATCACAGGAATAAATTACACTTCAACATATATTCACATAGAAAACAGTTATTTTTGACTGCAATAATATTTCACATTTTTTACTGTATTTTTGATCAGATAAAAGCAGCCTTGATGAGCAGAAGAGACTTCTCACAAACATTAATAAATCTTACAGAACTTTTAAAATGCTAACATACTGAACATAAGTGTGGACATTTATAATTAAAATATATTTGTGATTCATTCAGTGCTAGGTATTAATACATATTAAAGGACTATTATGCGTAATATTGTGCTGTTTCTATTCATTGCAGATTAGTGACATCATCACATAATTTTCCAGCTTTCTTTCACGTCTCTGTCAGTGTTTGTGTGACACTTCACACCTCTCTGTCATCATTCATCAAACCCTTTCATCCCTGCAGCTCTTCCCTCGCTTTCTCTCAGTTATGATCAAAACTGTCTCAGTCATTATCATGCAGTCGGAATATGAGTTATAAGATTATTAATAATTTGAGGAGAAATGAGTTCATATTGAGATCTCTGTGATCTTGAGTTCTGAAACTGATTACTAATGTCTTTCTTCAGGAGAAACTTCTGATAAGCATGCTCTTCATTTAATAAAAAAACTGCTATAATTGTTGCAATTAGCTTAAAATTTTGAGTTAGAATAACTTGAACTCAAAAATTCGAGTTGTCACTTAATGCAACTTCACATTTAAAGTTGAATTTTTTTAAGGCAGCATGAACACCGTTTGTTTATCTGAGGCGAGTTATTCTGGATTTATTCTGAAGGCTTCAATAATTCATAAGCGCTCACAGGTTCATGTTGTTCTTGATGGCAGGATGATAGTGCTGAACTCTCGCTGTTTGAGTAGACATTTATTTAGTTTTTGGTCTGAGAGAAACTACATCCAAACCCTGTATTATTATTATGATTAATATCACCGACCATTATGGATCCCTGATGATTATGGATCATTTTCTGAGTCTATTGGCAGATATTTGTTCTTGTTTTAATAAATGCTTTGATCAATTTCTATTGTTCTGTCTATAAATCCATCTATCGTTTTATCCATCCATCTATTGTTCTATCCATCCATCCATCTATCGTTCCATCCATCCATCTATTCTTCTATCTATCGTTCTGTCCATCCATCCATCCATCTATTGTTCTATCTATCGTTCTGTCCATCCATCCATCCATCTATTGTTCTGTCTATTGTTCTGTCCATCCATCCATCCATCCATTGTTCTATCTATCGTTCTCTCCATCCATCCATCCATCTATCGTTCTGTCCATCCATCCATCCATCTATTGTTCTGTCCATTGTTCTGTACATCCATCCATCCATCCATCGTTCTATCTATCGTTCTGTCCATCCATCCATCCATCTATTGTTCTATCTATCATTCTGTCCATCCATCCATCCATCCATCCATCTATTCTTCCATCTATCGTTCTGTCCATCCATCCATCTATTTGTCCATCCATCCATCGTTCTGTCCATCCATCCATCCATCCATCCATCTATTCTTCCATCTATCGTTCTGTCCATCCATCCATCCATCCATCCATCCATCCATCCATCCATCTATTCTTCCATCTATCGTTCTGTCCATCCATCCATCCATCTATTCTTCCATCTATCGTTCTGTCCATCCATCCATCATCCATCTATTCTTCCAACTATCGTTCTGTCCATCCATCCATCCATCCATCTATTCTTCCATCTATCGTTCTGTCCATCCATCCATCCATCCATCCATCTATTCTTCCATCTATCATTCTGTCCATCCATCCATCCATCCATCTATTCTTCCATCTATCGTTCTGTCCATCCATCCATCCATCCATCTATTCTTCCATCTATCGTTCTGTCCATCCATCCATCCATCCATCTATTCTTCCATCTATCGTTCTGTCCATCCATCCATCCATCCATCTATTCTTCCATCTATCGTTCTGTCCATCCATCCATCCATCCATCCATCCATCCATCTATCGTTCTGTCCATCCATCCATCCATCCATCCATCCATCTATTCTTCCATCTATCGTTCTGTCCATCCATCCATCCATCCATCCATCTATCGTTCTGTCCATCCATCCATCCATCTATTCTTCCATCTATCGTTCTGTCCATCCATCCATCCATCCATCCATCCATCCATGCATCCATCCATCCATCTATCGTTCTGTCCATCCATCCATCCATCCATCTATTCTTCCATCTATCGTTCTGTCCATCCATCCATCCATCCATCCATCTATTCTTCCATCTATCGTTCTGTCCATCCATCCATCCATCCATCTATTCTTCCATCTATCGTTCTGTCCATCCATCCATCCATCTATTCTTCCATCTATCGTTCTGTCCATCCATCCATCTATTCTTCCATCTATCGTTCTGTCCATCCATCCATCCATCCATCCATCCATCCATCCATCTATTCTTCCATCTATCGTTCTGTCCATCCATCCATCCATCCATCCATCCATCCATCCATCTATTCTTCCATCTATCATTCTGTCCATCCATCCATCGTTCTAAATTAAGGCCTTAAAAAAGTCTTAAATCAGTGTCTTCAATTCATAAACATGGTATATTTTTGTCTTGTTTTCCAGTAGAAATATGATATATGATATATCTAAACATTCATAAATCAAGATGCATTTACTTGAGAAGCAAAATTACTTTATTAAGTGTGTATACTGAAAAATGTATCAATTTAGTGAGGGGAAAAAAAACTCATCAATGGGGTCAGAAAATACTATTTTATTTTATACTCCACTGGCACATTTTCTTTTCTTAAGCACAAACTCACTTCGACTTTTTGTCATTTTGCTTCTAATTTATCTTGATTTAATCATTTTAGATATTTGTACTGGAAACAAGAATTTTTGTGACGCATAAACTGCAGAAAAAATATCTTCCTCTGCATTTTTGTCTTTTTTTAGTTGTTTTTCTTTTTTCTTGGGAGGAAATTTGCTTATGGTCCATTTCCGCCAAGTTTTTTAATGGGCTAGGTCTCGTCAGCTGTGTAGACGCTCAAAAGAAACAAAAACACAAGTTATTTTTAAATTACTGAAGCAATGTTTCATATATTAAGACATGCTTGCCTCTCCTTAAATGTTTGACTGGAAGTAATGCATCCAAGAATCATCAGCGTTGTTTAGTCTGCGACTTGGGCCAAGAATAACGAGTGTGTTTGACTGACCTTGCGCTCGGCTAACCCACAGTCACTTAGCGGCTAGTCACGAGAACACACCCCGGGTAACCTGCACTACATTTGTCTTTCTGGGGCCGGACGGGAGACGGGACGGGTCACAGAACGACTCAATATTTGTCCAGCAGATGCGAGTTTGAGCAGGACACCCACCGCCAGACGACTTTAAGTGCTAATGACTAATGAAACTGTAATTAACCAGATGAACATCTTAAGCACACGCGCTGCCCTGAAGCAATTTAGCATGAGGCCTTTCGAGAATTGATACGATAATGACAAAGTTAATCTCATGAAAACATGTCCAGGTCACATTTTACCACAAAATGTAAAGAAAGTAAAAAAAGTATAATAATTAAAGCTGCGAGCAACATTTAGCGGGGTTCAAACATTTAAGGCCTTTATTAATCACATATGCATAAAAAGCTATTAAGTTTTGGGTAACATTTGATTTTACAATGTCCTTGTTACATATGTTACGTGTACTTACCATATAGTAATAACAGTAAGTTATGCATAATTACATGCAACTAACCCTCAACCAAACCCTAACCCTATAGTAAGTACATGTTGCTTAATATCACTCAGTACTTAAATATATAATTACACTGTAACAATGACACCTTAAAATAAAGTGTAACCAATTGTGTTTAGCAAGCATGTAACCACTGACATATTAGAAAAGACCATTTACCGCCAATACAGGCAATTTACCATTGGAAAAATGTTTATTAAAAGGTTTAACAGCTATAGTGCCACCGATGGTCTGGTCTCCATTTTATATAATTATTTTAAATCAATAAGTAACAAAATGCAAGCATATATGCGTAGCATGTTTACCACGATTTACCATGTTCTAGCATGATTTACAATACCACGCTCTAGTATGATATGATTTACTATGATTCTAGCATGATTTACCATAGTTTACCATGATTTACCATAGTTTACCATGATTTACCATAATTTACCATAATTTACTATAATTTACCATAATTTACCATACTTTACCATGATTTACCATACTTTACCATGAATTACTATACTTTACCATACTTTACCATGAATTACTATACTTTACCATGATTTACCATAGTTTACCATGATTTACCATAATTTACCATAGTTTACCATGATTTACCATAGTTTACCACACTTTACCATGATTTACCATACTTTACCATGATTTACCATACTTTACCATGATTTACCATGCTTTACCATACTTTACCATAATTTACCATACTTTACCATGATTTACCATACTTTACCATGATTTACCATGCTTTACCATACTTTACCATAATTTACCATACTTTACCATGATTTACCATACTTTACCATGATTTACCATGTTCTAGTATGATTTGTCATGATTTACCATGTTATATATATATATATAAATATATATAATGTAATGTCCATTTTCATGTCACTTTCTTGACATGTATTTTCATGAAAAATATAATTCTTGATTTTATATATGTGGGTGTGTGATTATTTTATATATATATATATATATATTTTTTTTTTATCCATTACAGTTATGAGCATTTGGGGGAATAGGTAAAAAAAAATTAAAAAAATTTTTTTAAATAAAACCTAAAGAAAAAAATCAATAAAAGAAAAAAATGCTTCATGTCATACAAAACAGTTTAATTTTGTTTTACTATGCATGTACAAAAATTTTATATTCGCCCCCTGAACAGATGCATGCTGGGATGTGAAGAGGCCCCTCTGAGAGAAGTGAGAAACTCTCAGACAAGATTTAAATACACAGAGACACAGACACTGTCAATACCATCCTATATAGAGCTCTGAATTATACTGCAAATATTAGTCATATGTGTCAGACTGGAGGAATACTGTAATCTGCCAATACTGCATGTGAGAAAACCATTAGGAAAAATCCTACAGCTAAAAACATATTTTAAAGGGTCAATAAGAAGAAGTCACTGAGAATATATTTTTAACACTTAATGTTTTATTCATGTGAGCTGTACACATTTGTAAGACATTCACGTGTCATTGGCGTTACCTTGTTTTTCTGTGGTCTGCAGCGCCACCTATTGGCCACAGAGTGGAAATGCCACTACACGACCGCAACAGTCTACAAACATGGCTTATACTGGCTTTAAATACTGATTAGATAATTCCAGTCCACAGATGCAAAACCGTGTTTGGATCCATCCACTTTATTCCAGAAGTATAAACTCAGATATACCTCTCTGAAGCGGTTTTACGAGCTGCCTTTAAGGCAATGTTAGTGTTCATTAGCTTTAGCTTAATATACTTATAGATCCTTCAGCCTCCCTGAACAAAAAAAAATCATGTCAATCTTTGGTCTGAATAATAATAATAATAAAATCTTATTAAGAAAATGCATCCTGTCTTCCAGCATTTTAACCGTCTGTTCACAGATCCACGTGAGCGCTGGCCATAGTTTGCACATAAAAAAAAAAATCAACCTAAAAGCAGCTTTTTACTCAGTTGCGCTCTCTTTAAAGGAGAAACACTCTGATATCTTGTCACAGGTTAGTTAAGAAGGGCAGCTTGTTCTAAATGGTTTACACAGTGTAGTTATAGAGAGAGAGAGACCCTGCTGAAATAACCAAAATCAGCCTTGACCAGCTTAAATAACCATAATGCATGTTTTTGGATATGCTTATACACCAATAAACCCGCTTGTGCCAGTGACACGTCAGCATGTTCATCTAAACTAGTTAAAGACCCCATGAAATGACTAGTTTTCTGTTTCCTGTGTTGATGCATTTCCTTTTAAAACAGGAGGTTGGAGTGGGACATAATAAAAGACTTGTGAAATAAAAATAAAAAAACACCCAATAGAGAGCAAAAGTCCTTCATTTTCTCCATATGGAAATTGATTTTGAACAATAACTTATAAACCTTTAAAGACAGATACTGTGAGCTACGAGGTTGTTAAGCCGTCAGCCAGCATAATTGTGTTTTACAGCAGAATTCCTGGTGAAAAACTACATTACCCATGATGCCCTACAGAAAATTCCACCAATCAGAGAAAAAAAAAAGTGCCAAAAGATCTCATTTGCTCCACTGCAAATGACATGAGTTGATCTCTCTACGCTCTCAAAATACTTATATATATATATATATATATATATATATATATATATATACATTTGCATATTTTGCTATAAACTTAAAATATATTGTATTTATAAATATATATACACTCACCGGCCACTTTATTAGGTACCCCATGCTAGTAACGGGTTGGACCCCCTTTTGCCTTCAGAACTGCCTCAATTCTTCGTGGCATAGATTCAACAAGGTGCTGGAAGCATTCCTCAGGGAGTTTGGTCCATATTGACATGATGGCATCACACAGTTGCCGCAGATTTGTCGGCTGCACATCCATGATGCGAATCTCCCGTTCCACCACATCCCAAAGATGCTCTATTGGGTTGAGATCTGGTGACTTTGGAGGCCATTTTAGTACAGTGAACTCATTGTCATGTTCAAGAAACCAATTTGAAATTACACCACCACCACCAGCCTGCACAGTGGTAACAAGGCATGATGGTTCCATGTTCTCATTCTGTTTACGCCAAATTCTGGCTCTAACATCTGAATGTCTCAACAGAAATCGAGACTCATCAGACCAGGCAACATTTTTCCAGTCTTCAACTGTTCAATTCTGGTGAGCTCTTGCAAATTGTAGCCTCTTTTTCCTATTTGTAGTGGAGATGAGTGGTACCCGGTGGGGTCTTCTGCTGTTGTAGCCCATCCGCCTCAAGGTTGTGCGTGTTGTGGCTTCACAAATGCTTTGCTGCATACCTCGGTTGTAACGAGTGGTTATTTCAGTCACTGTTGCCCTTCTATCAGCTCGAACCAGTCTGGCCATTCTCCTCTGACCTCTGGCATCAACAAGGCATTTCCGCCCACAGAACTGCCGCTCACTGGATGTTTTTTCTTTTTCGGACCATTCTCTGTAAACCCTAGAGATGGTTGTGCGTGAAAATCCCAGTAGATTAGCAGTTTCTAAAATACTCAGACCAGCCCTTCTGGCACCAACAATCATGCCACGTTCAAAGTCACTCAAATCAACTTTCTTCCCCATACTGATGCTCGGTTTGAACTGCAGGAGATTGTCTTGACCATGTCTACATGCCTAAATGCACTAAGTTGCCGCCATGTGATTGGCTGCTTAGAAATTAAGTGTTAACGAGCAGTTGGACAGGTGTACCTAATAAAGTGGCCGGTGAGTGTATATATATATATATATATATATATATATATATATATAAAATCAACATTTTGATGATTATGGCTTACAGCTTATGAAAACCCCAAATTCAAAATTAGAATATTGTGTAAAGGTTTTCATATCTGTAAGCCATAATCATCAAAATTATATCAAATAAAGGCTTGAAATATCTCACTTTGCATGTAATGAGTCTATATACTATATTAGTTTCAACTTTTAAGTTGAATTACTGAAATAAATTAACTTTTGCACGATTTTCAAATTTTTCGAGTTTCACCTGTAACTCTTTAACAGCGGAATTCATGGTGAAAAACTACATTACCCATGATGCCCTACATACACCTCCACCAATCAGAGTCAAGTTTGTTTTGGGCTTTAAACTTAAAATATTTTGTTTATATATATATATATATATATATATATATATATAATCAACATTTGTTAATGAGTAGTTTTAAATTCGTTTGTAATTCAATGATGCTGTTCGCAATGCCTCATGGGATTGTAGTTCTTTCCCTCACTAAAACGTTTAGTCTTTTTGTCCAATTTAAAAAATTTTTTTTTTTTTTTTTTAAATACCATGGATTAACAATCTCGTAGCTCTAGTGCTGGTTTATAAGTTATTTTTCAAAATACATTTTTACTTTTTACTTCTGGAAACAGACAGTTGCCCTCTATAGTCTTTAGTTTATGTCACAGCCTGAAAACACTACACTTAGTGGACGAAAGCCAAGAAAACGCTTTCAAAATAAATAAGTTCCAGTCACTTCCTATACCGGCTGTTTGGGTAAGGAAATAAATATGAGCAACACACTCTAAACAATGCTGGGTTGTTTTAACCCAAATTTGGGAAAAATATGGACAAACCCAAATGTTGGGTTAAAAATGTAATTTCAAATTTTAACCCAACTTTCACTTTCAACTGTAAATTTTTTAATTGCATTTTTAACCCAACATTTGGGTTTGTCCATATTTGACCCAAATTTGGGTTGAAATAACCCAGCATTTTTTTAGATCACAGACTTTCTTAATACACAATCCCGGTTGTCTAAAATACATTGATGCACATTACTCCATTGTTTTCATAATCTTTCATCAACATGTTACGACTCACTCCGCCTCTGACATCACAAATCCTTGTTACTTTTTAATCCCGCCCCTCCAATCGCATGACTCCCACACTCTAAACAATGCTGGGTTGTTTTAACCCAAATTTGGGTCAAATATGGACAAACCCAAATGTTGGGTTAAAAAAATGTAATTCAAAATTTTAACCCAACTTCAACTTTCACTTTCAACTGTAAATTTTTTAATTACATTTTTAACCCAACATTTGGGTTTGTCCATATTTGACCCACATTTGGGTTAAAACAACCCAGCATTTTTTAGAGTGCACTTTTTCCTGTTTTAATAAGAAATGCTTCTGACTTTATAAATAAAATGAGTTGCGAATGCCATGATGACTTTAAGTTGGTACAACGGTTTGTTTGTTTGTTTCAGCAGGGTGTGTGTGAGAGAAAGAGGGCTTTGAGATGCTTCTGGAGTTTTCCATGGGAAATACAGTCATCGCCCCTCGGCCCAGGGCTCTCCGTCCTCCGCTATGAGTCAGATGGGTTGTGTGGCATCAGTCCCTGTGTAATAAAAAGACTTTCATTACATAGTGCACTCTCACGTCCAGCCCATCACAGACAGGGTCACATCTTCATTACACAAATGTCCCTTTCAAAACGTGTTGATTGATGCCTCTAAGCAGCAAGCGCTGGAGCAGATCCCAGATCAGGGAAAAGCAAACGCTGCCGACAAACACTTACAAAGACCTAATCAGCAATAATTAGAGGATGAGCATGACGATACACACACACTGTAAACCCTAATGCTCAAAATAATTAATTGGTTTGAGTAGGACAAACTTAAATTAAACAAATTAGTTCAGTCAAATTAACTTTTATGAGTATTTAGGCCTTTCTTTTTCTTTCAAGTTCACTGAACTGATATATTTTAAGTAAACTGAACTGTTTCATTGTTTTGTGAAATTTTATGAAATTATTTATTTTAATTTAGACGAACTTAAGTTTAACTGAAACAGCTTGGATGTTGCTTTGCCGATGGCACTCGAAAGGGAGAGTAAATGCTAAAATTAAGTGTAATATAATGTTTTTTTGTGTGTAAGATTAATGTTATGTGTGAGATTTAGTAGTGATTCATGTTTTGTTATGCTAATTTAGAAGAATTTCTGTTAATGTTGGCTTTAGGATAGTTACCATCATGTTGACAAGTGGTGCATGCAGCTTGATTTGAGAGCAAATTATCCATTTATATTGCTGTGCTCATACAGCAAGTGTTTCTGTATAACATACTATTGCTAGTATGTTAGCATTTACTATGTTAAGAGATTAGCTTTTTAAAGCTAACTAAGTTTATACAAATAAAAGTATTTTGAGTTCTGCCAACTTATTTGGGTTTACAGTGTACTTCATAGATTTAAGTTATATTAACTGAATGGAATTAGTACTATTAACTTTATTTACCCAAGTTATCTCAACAATAAGTTAGTGAGTTACTTGAACACAAATCAAATATTTTTTTAAGCTTAAATTGTTTGAGTTAATAAACTTAAATGATTTAAGGCAATCGGTTTCCTCAAAAGGTTTGAGTTGAACTAACTCATCAGGCTTTACAGTGCAGTAAAAAAAACGTTGAGTTATTTTTTTAACCCAACCGTTGGTTTAGACATATTGGGTCATTATGTTGGGTTATCTTAAAATGTGTTGGGTCATTTGTTTACCTCATTGGGTTATTTTTAGTTATAACCTTACAGTTGGGTAAAATACGTTCCTGTACTGTGTGCACATCTCTGCTATCAATTTGTGTAGGCCTACTGTATGTGCACAGGTTTTGAATTTAATGTGTATGTTTTAAATGTATTGCTTGTTTTGAATTTATTGAGGTTATTTTAATATTTGCACATTATCACATTTGTGTATGCTCTATTTATTCTATTTATTATTATACACATAATTGTGTATATGTACATACTAGGCTCACTAATATTTATAATTTAATACACATTAAAACATATTTACTTGTGTTTATACTCCAATAAACTATCTGTATTTGAAAACAAAGTGTATTTTATTTATTAAAATAATGGCATAAATACAAATAAATGGTTAACTCAGCTGTTTGAGTTCAAATAACTCACAGTGGTATACCACCCCATGGTTGGGTTATTCGTTGGGTTGTTTTTAAGCCAACATTATTAAGTGAGTAGGTGCTACTTGTACCTTCTCTATACCTCTCTGACTTGTCCTTGGCATAGCTGCCGCTTTTACAAACCTGACTGGCTCACATTATGTGCTACGATAATGTAACGCAATTTAGCCTTTCGTGTTCTTATGCCAAGATTGTGCTCGCTTATCAGCTTGATTTATTACTCTAATTTATACGCTCAGCTTGGCTCAATGTTGAGGACAGCAGATCTGATTGGACATGAGTTTCCTCATGCCGCAGTGTGCTGTCTTTATCGGGACTCTAGTGTAGATGCCAGGCTGTTGAATTGAAACACTAATAGCTGCAGATAGAGAGAGAGAGAAGACTGATATGCATTCTGGTTTGGACATGCACAACTTTTCAGTTCAGACTAAATGAAATGGAGAAATAAAGTACTGGTGTTTCAATCACTGGTCACATTATAGCATTTAACATAAAACTTGATTTTTAGATTTTTTTGTGCTAGACCATGCAAAAATCACTGTCTCAATTCTAGGTTGTCAGGGCATTAATAGAAGGTTTCTAAGGTGTTCTGAGTGGCATTTTAGAATGTTGCTATGCGGTTGCTAGGGTTTTCTGAGTGTTTTTAGAACGTTCTAATATGTCATGTTGTGAGTGGCATTTTAGAATGTTGCTATGCAGTTGCTAGGGTTTTCTGAGTGTTTTAAGAACGTTGCTAGTTCTAATGTGTAATGTTGTGAGTGGCATTTTAGAATGTTGCTATGCGGTTGCTAGGGGGTTCAGAGTGTTTTTAGAACGTTGCTAGTTCTAATGTGTCATGTTGTGAGTGGCATTTTAGAATGTTGCTATGCGGTTGCTAGGGGGTTCAGAGTGTTTTTAGAACGTTGCTAGTTCTAATGTGTCATGTTGTGAGTGGCATTTTAGAATGTTGCTATGCGGTTGCTAGGGGGTTCAGAGTGTTTTAAGAACGTTGCTAGTTCTAATGTGTAATGTTGTGAGTGGCATTTTAGAATGTTGCTATGCGGTTGCTAGGGGGTTCAGAGTGTTTTTAGAACGTTGCTAGTTCTAATATGTCATGTTGTGAGTGGCATTTTAGAATGTTGCTATGCAGTTGCTAGGGTTTTCTGAGTGTTTTAAGAACGTTGCTAGTTCTAATGTGTAATGTTGTGAGTGGCATTTTAGAATGTTGCTATGCGGTTGCTAGGGGGTTCAGAGTGTTTTTAGAACGTTGCTAGTTCTAATGTGTCATGTTGTGAGTGGCATTTTAGAATGTTGCTATGCGGTTGCTAGGGGGTTCAGAGTGTTTTTAGAACGTTGCTAGTTCTAATGTGTCATGTTGTGAGTGGCATTTTAGAATGTTGCTATGCGGTTGCAAGGGGGTTCAGAGTGTTTTTAGAACGTTGCTAGTTCTAATGTGTCATGTTGTGAGTGGCATTTTAGAATGTTGCTATGCGGTTGCTAGGGGGTTCAGAGTGTTTTTAGAACGTTGCTAGTTCTAATGTGTCATGTTGTGAGTGGCATATTAGAATGTTGCTATGCGGTTGCTAGGGGTTTCAGAGTGTTTTTAGAACGTTGCTAGTTCTAATGTGTCATGTTGTGAGTGGCATTTTAGAATGTTGCTATGCGGTTGCTAGGGGTTTCAGAGTGTTTTTAGAACGTTGCTAGTTCTAATGTGTCATGTTGTGAGTGGCATTTTAGAATGTTGCTATACGGTTGCTAGGGGGTTCAGAGTGTTTTAAGAACGTTGCTAGTTCTAATGTGTCATGTTGAGAGAGTTTTTTAGAATGTTGCTATGCGGTTGCTAGGGGTTTCAGATTGTTTTTAGAACGTTGCTAGTTCTAATGTGTCATGTTGTGAGTGGCATTTTAGAATGTTGCTATGCGGTTGCTAGGGGGTTCAGAGTGTTTTTAGAACGTTGCTAGTTCTAATGTGTCATGTTGAGAGAGTTTTTAGAATGTTTCGCTTTGCGGTTGCTAGGGGGTTCAGAGTGTTTTTAGAACGTTGCTAGTTCTAATGTGTCATGTTGAGAGAGTTTTTTAGAATGTTGCTATGCGGTTGCTAGGGGTTTCAGATTGTTTTTAGAACGTTGCTAGTTCTAATGTGTCATGTTGTGAGTGGCATTTTAGAATGTTGCTATGCGGTTGCTAGGGGGTTCAGAGTGTTTTTAGAACGTTGCTAGTTCTAATGTGTCATGTTGAGAGAGTTTTTTAGAATGTTGTTATGCGGTTGCTAGGGGGTTCAGAGTGTTTTTAGAACATTGTTCTAATGTGTCATGTTGAGAGAGTTTTTTAGAATGTTGCTATGCGGTTGCTAGGGGGTTCAGAGTGTTTTTAGAACGTTGCTAGTTCTAATGTGTCATGTTGAGAGAGTTTTTTAGAATGTTTCTGATTATTTCTGATATGTTTCAAACCGAATCGTGAACTGATTACAAGTGAAGAGTATAAACACGGATGTAAACTGGGATTGTGATGGGCTTACTAAAATAACATAGAAATTGCATACTTCTCCCTATATAGCAGGCGTAAAACAGTGGGATTAATTCAGGTTGACTGGGACACTTTTTGCCCTTGATATGACTGGGAAAAAGTATCCCAATCAACCTGAATTCACCCTATGTGACAAAAGAAGTATATCTGAATTCACAGCACTCATGGAGTCGGCGAAAAGTACCCAGATGACCTTTTCTTCCGGCGTGATTTTGAAGTGTGCATTGGATGGACACTTTACTCTCCCATGAGGCCACGGTAGAGGATTTATGAATTGCAGTGAAGCGACGCAACTGATGCTTATAGGTCACGTGATAAAGGAAACATGGCGAATGTAGTGCGTCTAGATCAGTGGTTCTCAACCTTCTCCTGCAGGGACCCCCAACAGGACATGTTTTTGTTTTAACCCTGAAATGGCACACCTGATTCATTTAGTCAGCTACACATTAAGCCTTTGAGCCTTTAATTAATTGAATCAGGTGTGCCATTTCAGGATTAAAACAAAAATATGGTCCCTGCAGGAGAGGTTGAGAGCGACTGGACTAGATGAAAACATTCATATTACTTATTCAATATTCATATTCATATTACTTATTCAAAAATAAGAACTACCTACTCAAGAGAGTATGCGATTTCGGACTCATCCATAGAGCCAGAAAGGCACGTGATCACATTGCAAGGTTTGTAGTAGCGTCCTGAAGCACCGCCTACTCACCTGTCAATCAACAAGTAGGCTACTTTTGAACTTTGGCGCCAACGTATGCATCGTTGGCGGAAAATAACCGTCCGAATAAAACATTTGGATTTGCGTATAATACACAGCACACCTACCACTACAAGACCACAGCATGACTGAAATCAGTATGCAGCGACACGGGTTATGAATCACATCTGAAGTTCAGTTGACACAGGTATGCCATTAACGTTATATATACACTAAATATTCTGCGCGAATTTCTGGATTCAAATATGAGAGACGCGATATGTCTCATCTATGATCGGATTACACAGATGTAAACAGTGCCTCTGTGATTGCTAGTGTGTTGCCAGCCTGTTGCAATGTGGTTGCTACGTGTGCTGACTGTTTTAGCATGTTATTATGGGATAAAGTGTTTTGTATGGTTTTGCGAGTTAAAGGGATAAGATAGTTTACCCAAAAATGTTCACCCTCGTGTAGTTCCAAAGCCGTAAGACTTTCGCTCATCTAAAAAAAAAAAAAAAAGAGGATAATTTTAATTAAATCTGAGAGCTTTCTGTCCCTCCATAGACGGCTATTCAAAAAGTTCATAAAGAAATCGTACAACAATCTATATTCATATGAATTCATACATTCCATATGAATTGAGTGGTTTTGTCTAAATTTTATTTAGAGACTCGATCTCTTTATATGATGAACAGATTGAATTTAGACTTGTATTCACATAAACATTGATCAGCGAACATACAGAAGCTCAACCGAACCTGCTTGACGAGCAAGAATGAACCTCATTGGTTCTTGCTGAAGCTCAAACGTGCTGCGTAACACGAGAATGAACCTCCTTGGTTCTCATTTACAACAACTGATGTGTGAGTTGATGAATGTTAGTGAAGCCAATTCACATGGAATAGTTTTACAATCTCTTAATGAACTTTTTGAAGTGTAAAAAAGTGGTAGTTGCGTAGACTGTCAATGGAGGGACAGAACGCTCTCAGATTTAATCAAAAAGATCTTCTTGTGTGTTTTGAAGATGAAAAAATCTTACGCGTTTGGACCGACATGAAGGTGAGTAATTAATGACAGAATTTTCATTTTTGGGTGAACTATCCCTTTAAAGTTTAATAGGTTCATAATGGATCTGTTGTATGTACGATGTACGATGCATAAATAGGATTTTAGGTATCATCCATTAACAGAGAAAAAAAGTGAAGCCATCTTGGTTTTTTGAAGTACATGTCATTTGAAAGAAAAATCACATAATGTTCATCGTTAAAGTGGTTTCCACTAGACAAAATATTCTAATATATGAATATATAGACCTCACATAGGAGGAAAGAAAAAGATCCATATTGTAAAATTTATATTAAAAAGTGATTTGGCCCCAGGTTGATGATAGATGATTCAGAAAGAAAGCATGAAACATTTTCCAAATGCGTAGCCAGCCCATTTGCATTATTGCTCTTGACTTCCAGGAATAAGTCATCTTTACACCTATAATAATTGAATGTTTTTTACACTAGTCTATTATTGTGGTGCAATATATTTCAGATAACCCCACCCCTAAAAATCTTATAAAAACAAAAACTGTGGTTGGTCATTTTACGTGTCAAGGTCTCTTTCTGTCTGGGGCGTTTAATTGGTGGTCAGAATAACCAGCAATGCGACCAGACTTTATGCCGTCATATGATTGCTCTTTATCCCTCATAATTTGTCCAAATCTTCGCCTACCACCCCAGAAACTTTAAGCCAAGTCTGAGCGCTCACAGACAGATGTAATTATTGTTGAAGATTTTATTATTCAGAAAACAAGTAATTTAGCCTTATAAGAATACACAATTATTTCTTGTATGAGTCCTCTAAAAAGACTCTGTCTATGTGTCTTTGAAAACTGCAAGACCTTCTGTAAAAAGACCCTGAATGTCAATTCTATTCTGAGAAGTCACATGGTACAAGACCTTCACCCAAAACTATCTATAAGTGTATGACCATCTTTGGAAAAGGATGTATGGATATATGTGAGAAGCTGGGCACTGATCGGGAGTGGTCGCCTGCAGGAGGAAGGGATCTCCTGCTGGAGGGAGTGATCCCCTGCAGGAGATGCTCGGCTTTGTTTGTTAATAAAGTCTAATATTTCTGGCATCAAAGATCTATGCGAAGTTATTTTACAGAACAATTGAAACCACTTCAAATGGCGTTGTCGGCAGGATTGGCTTAGGAGCTGAAGGAGCCACGAAAGGCGACACTGGTGACTCACAGACAACAGTGGCCACTGTACTTTTTAAGGTGAGCAAGTTTTTGCTTTTGAAAAAGTATCTGTTGTCACCAGTGAGCCAGAGTGGTAAGACCTTTAAATGCTTCTCCAAATTTAAAGAACTAAAAATTTGAAAAAAGGGATCTTTGATTCTAGAAATAAGTGCATGCATTGTCTTCGAAGATATCACGTAATTTGTTATAGCGCGGCGGAGCTCCGGTAGTGTTTGCTAGTGCTGATATAATCCTGTGTGGATTGTATGATCACTGGTGGTGCTAATTTTGCGCTAAAGGTTTTGTCGTGCGTACGCAAGGATTTGTGTTTGCTCATTAAGAGGGCCTTGATGGATAATGAGCAAAAGCATGCGCACAGGATTTTGACGTACGTACGCAAGGATCTGTGTTTGCTTATTAAGAGGGCCTTGATGGATAATAAGCAAAAGCATGCACACAGAAGAATATAGTTAAGGATCCGTGTTTGCTTATTAAGAGGGCCTTGAAGGATAATAAGCAAAAGCATGTACACAGGATTATAGTTACTGATAAAAATATCAGTTATTGATTTATGTTTACTTGTCAAGAGGGCTTTGATAGATGACAAGTTGATCTGTGTTTGCTTATCAAGAGGGCTTTGATAGATGGTAGGCAATGGCATGTGCACAGATAAGTTTAGCCTGCGGTTACCGCTGTTCATGGTGAACAGGTCTGCTCGGGTAGGCACATTTTTTTTATAGTTATTTTTCACTGTGTTGGGGAAGTGTATCAGTGATGTATTGTTATAAAGACAGTGAGTAACACTGTAAGTAGAATATAGCTTGTGTGTGTGTGTATGTGGGATCCTGTGTGTCTGCTTGACTGTGACTGTGGTTAAAAATAGTGACCTCTGACCCTGGTCACTTGTAAGGGACAAGGAATGTGTGAATGAGCGTGAGGGACAAGTATAAAGGATGTGGAGTAAAATAAAAGAAATAGTAAAGGAAAACAATTGTTTCAAGATATTGACTTAGAAGATTATTGTAGTATGCAATAAGTTAAAGTTATAAAATATATGTTTAATTAATAAATATAATGAAAGATATTAAATAGATAAATAGAAATAAGATTGCACGTGCTTAAAATATTATATCTTATATCTGAAGACGTCTAAAATTTGTATCTCATTATCCCTGAAGACAAAGTGAGAATAATTATTCCATTGCAGAGTTTGAGTTAAGAAAAAATAACTTGTGCAGTGTGCTAAAAGTGAACAGGATTGGGTGACCAAGTTTCAACAGTCATAAATAATTTACAGCAATCTTAGAACTGTAGTAAATGGGAATTGTTGGGAATGGCTGAGGAAAAGTTTATTCACCATGTTAGATTATTTTGAACACAGCATGCAAATATAGGAGAAAGATTGAAGTCTGATTTTATGATAGGGAAAACTATTTGATTGGATTATATTCAGATAGTCAAAGTTAGATTATTACTGCATATTGTAATGAAGAAATAGCTTGCTTTTTCCAGCAACGAAGAACTTGCTTTACTAAAAACAGAATGAGGGAACTGCTGTTGTCAACCAGTGATTTTTATATAGTATAAAAGAACTAGGAAAAAGATGGTTAAAATGGAATTTAGACAAAGAGCTAATTGCTCAGGAACAAATATTTATAAAGTTAATTTGATTCATGCAGTTCTCTAAGTGTTCAAATTTCAGATGGCTTCAGTGTCGAATGGAAGAGGTGAAAGGTCAGAGACACGAAAGAGAGAAGACATGACTGCAGAGAGAAGGAGTGGGTGAGGGGCTTTCAGCTCCCTCCTGAAGATGACCACTTTCTGGAAACTCAGCATGGAGAAAGACTGATTTAATGCTGGAAAAGGTGAAACTTTCACTTGAGACTTTTCCTGAGGACAAAGAGACAATCCTGAGATGCAAAACTGTGGCAGGATCTTTCAAAAGCCCAAACTGAGAATAGGCAGAGAAACAACAGCCTATTCCAGTCTACGACACCAGGCCTTTGAGTGACAGGCTGACGACACATGCAGAGTGACAGCCGAAAAGCTTCAAAAGACGGATGATCTGAGAACAGAAGAACTGACTGACATCCTTCCCTTACGGGCAACACAGGTGTGACAACTCCAATGTGCACTAGAGAGTCTGCTGCAAATTTAGTTAATTAATAGATTAACTTTATTCTTCTTGATTATTCACTGGTCTCATAAGCAATTCTTTATATTCTCTGCTAAACTAACCCTCTCTGCTTTATCAGTAGGTACAAGTCCAGCTCTATAAAAAAAAAAAAAAAGAAAGTCCATTGACAGAGAGAAGTGGGTGCTCAACTCACTAAATAGATCAAACTGAGGCTGGATTTGGTATAGTGAGGGCTATTATATGAAACAACTATAGGGCTAAAAGCATGATAGAATTATTCTCTGGCAAAGAAAAAAGATTGACACAAAATGTCAAAGAATAATTATTATTGTTGACAAAACAATGCTACTGGTCACTCCATTTTGTTTTAGTAATTTTCTAAAGATAGATCGGAGGAAAAAATTACTCCAAAAGTCCAAAATTATGAAAACGCAAATGCTGTCTAAACTGGGATAATAAGATGGAAATGTTATTGGCCATGGATCCAAGAATATGCAGAGATCTCCAAGTTTATTCTTAAAGCAGCTCATGAGCAAAAACAATATAAAAATTAGACAAACAAATGACAAAATGCATTTGAAAAATTAAATGGCAGGCCTATTATTCTGAAATATTTAGTCTATTAGAATTTGTAAAAAGAAAAAAAGGGTTTACAACAGCGGACTTAGACTAAACCTTACGACCATTGACACTTCTCAATAGTGTTTGACATAGTTGTGTTGACATGATCAGACCTTGTGGCTAAAATTATAAGATGCCACATTTAGAGCACAACTTGCAAGAATGTATGCTTGCTGGCCAGTGTGTGTGAGAGTGACTGAGTGTGAATGGAGTGAGAGATGGTGTTTGAAGAAACACTGAGGCAAATCAGTTATTTTGCCAATACAGCTGTACCTAAATTTAATATGTGGGCCCACAGGGCAAATTCTGCCCAATAAAATAATGACCATGGATGAATTTGGTTAAAATTCCTGGTTGAAATTATAATGAAAAGATAAAAATAAAAATAGAAAAACCAGTGCCACAATTGCGCAGCGCATAACACATCTGACTTTCTTTGCAGCATATCAAGAGGAGCTGATCTTTGTCAAAAATATGAAATGTTGTCTTGTAACTTTTGTCTTGTAACAAAGTGGGTTGAGTGTTGTCTAAGATGCCTAATAAATAGTGTGCTGATACTGGGACTCAAAACAATGAGATAACTGAGTTGATTTGACTAATTGTAAGAGTACAATGGAAATGTATTATGAGAAAAATGTTAGGAAATTGCAATTATGATAACAAAAAGCTGAACTATATGAAAAACAAGGGGAATATATGGATTAAAGTCCTGCTGTTAATGAAAGGGTCAGGACACCATTCAGCCCACATGACCTTTACAGGGAACACCAAGAAGGACAATGGGACAGATGAGCATATGATTGAAATTACATGTTGTTGTCACTAACAGAAATAATTAAGCTTTAATTCACAGATGAAGGAAGCTCAATTCCAGGAAGGTTTCTGGGACGAGTATAACAAAAAAGAGCCATTGACTATGCCTTGTAATTTCAGAAGAAATGATCAACAGAGTGACATTTGAGTCCATGCCTCCTCTCAACTTAAAATACACCAACCAACTTCAGCAACCCCCCCACGACAGGGAGTGAGAGATCAAGGATGCTGACAATGACAGAAAAAAGTCCATTGCAACGAACGATTCAAGAGCCACACTGGTGAAAGATGTAAAGATGACAAGAGAGTGATCAAATCATGAATGAAAAAAAAGGAGACAAACTTGACCAGAAACACAGGAATGAGAAGTTGCAGAATGTGGGAAGCTCACAAGAAGCTGTGCAAAGAAGAGAGACTCAACAGAGATGAGTACAAGCTCAACAACAGTTAACATCAACCAAATTTCCTAAAAGCCCTTGAATAGATTCAGTAGCAACTTAATAATAACCCCGCCAGAACAAAAAAATGATTGAAGAGAAAAATATATGATAATGACAAATTAAGAAAAGAAACTAAAATAATGATAATTAAGACAAGTCATGAAGGAAAATTAAATTAGAACTAAAAAGAACTTTTAATATAAATCTTAATGGGTACTCAGATGCAATTGGGCAATACAAGGGTATACAAAATTAATTTAAGGCTACAGTTGAAATTGAAACAAGTATTAACATTGGGTATTAACAAATATAAGATTTTAATTAATAAGATTATGAACTGATTCAATATGCTATTGGCTAATTATAAAAGTTATATCAAGTAGTGTTTATAAAGGTTATAGACTTAAAGGAAGTTATTGAAACGGTAACAAACAGGCCCGTCTGAACAATCTATATGGCACCAGAGGGGGGTCAAAAATAAATATTTGGCATTCACATGAAACATAGATTATTGAACCAACAATAATTTGATTATTTTCAATCCAGATGCACATGGTATTAAAAAACCATGCGCAAGGGGGGAATAAGGGAAGGCTTAAGAATAAACAAAATTATAAAAAATAAGAAGTTAAAATTAAAGGCATTTTAAATAAATTATAAAAAATAATAAGTTAAAATTAAAGGCATTTTAAATTAAAAGGCATTTTTGCAAAGTTTTGTGAAATTTGTAGCAAAAACAAAGTTAAAAAAAGAACAGCGGCAAATATAGGCCATATGTCAGTATCAGAATGACTATTAAAACATTTGGTAAGGAATATGTGGACATGATATAGATGGGTAAAAGCAATGAAATCAACAGAGGAGGGGCAGGAACAGAAATTAAGTCTCTAACAGAGAAGTAATCCTTAGATTGGAAGTCTATCAGAAATAAGGTCAGATAATGGGTCAGCTAAACAGAAGTAATGAAGATTAAAAATAAGTTGCATACGAACACAAGGAAGTTTTAATAAGGAAGTTATGATGCTAATGGTTTAAATGGTTGATATAAAAACTTTTAGATTGTTCGATATACAGAAAAAGAAATGTACATATAAGGAATATGTAAGAGTGCAAAATGTTGTTCTCTAAAGTTATTTTTCTAATTGTCTAAAGAGTTTATTGAATGACTGTTATGAGATAAATGTAACATTGCTCTGAAGCTTTCTTAGTTAGAGTGATTACATGAGACATAATTAGTTTATTCATGATGGTTTATTTAGAAATTAGTAGAAAAGAAGAAAAGGTATTCAGTTAAGGTAGTCTTGAACTGAGAAGCTACAATACGGGAGATTAAAAAAGTCAAAAGGGTATTTATTGTTTAATTTGGAAATAAAATCGACAGAATGTGAAATGTAAAACTTTATAACAACTATTAAAGCATATTGCGGTTAATTAAATAGAAGATTCACTAAAGTGTTCTGTTCGTTCATCAACTAAAAATGACTGACTAAAAAGATTGATTCTTCGAATTTAAGAATTGATATTCTTCATAAAAATAAGAAGCGACTAAAAATAGGAAAGAGGTATTTTTACCCAGACATATTTTGATCCCATATTAATATGGATCATGCGAAACAAAAATGCAGAATGAATCAATTAGACTACTATAATAAGCAGAGATTTATTGTAATGCTTTGTCTGCATTAGGAGGAAAACAATTACATAAAAAGGAAAAAAAGTAGAATGACTTATGTTTGGAGATCAGTGTAGCACTTTTACTAAATAATACTGCGCAGGGAAAATTTGGCGATTACGATTAAGTGGGAGAAACAAACTTAAGAGCAGAAGTTAAGGAAACCTCAATGTAAAGTTGGGAGAATTATGGTTTGCAAAATTAGGAATGTTTTTTGGATTTGCAATATTGAAAGGGTTATTATTCTGTTGTGTACTTTGCATATTAAGATCACTGTTGTGTAACCACGGTTAAACGAATGGAAATGCAGGAAAAAGATAATGAAAAATAATTTGAGAGGGCAACCAAATTGATATTTACAACTCCTGGATGTTGATTCAAGTACCTCAAATGAGGATGAAGAAGATGATTGATGAGCCAGAGGAGACCTTCTAAGATGCGCAAAGTGTCTGGGTCGAAGAAGATGCAACACTGCAAGAAACCTTTTAATAGTATAATGTATTTTTATGTTTGACATATTTTACATAACTGTGACAATGACAGGCAATGCTGAACCAGATGTATACACACACTTATAACACTGTCTTATTCTTGGAATTCCGAGTCTTTTACTCTTTTCATTGAAAGAAAAAACAACTGAAAGAAAATGGAGAGAGATGTTTGACTCGAATGCTCCTCCGGAGTGTGGTGTCATAATTCAGTCATTGTAAAGGAGGATGGGTGACATGATTAAGTCACTAGGTAGCATAACTGAGGGGGCTGGATTTTGAAACTACACTCTGGAAAAGGATAGTGAATGTGGGGCTTAGATAAGCCCCAGAGGAGGGAATGTTGAAGATTTTATTATTCAGAAAACAAGTAATTTAGCCTTATAAGAATACACAATTATTTCTTGTATGAGTCCTCTAAAAAGACTCTGTCTATGTGTCTTTGAAAACTGCAAGACCTTCTGTAAAAAGACCCTGAATGTCAATTCTATTCTGAGAAGTCACATGGTACAAGACCTTCACCCAAAACTATCTATAAGTGTATGACCATCTTTGGAAAAGGATGTATGGATATATGTGAGAAGCTGGGCACTGATCGGGAGTGGTCGCCTGCAGGAGGAAGGGATCTCCTGCTGGAGGGAGTGATCCCCTGCAGGAGATGCTCGGCTTTGTTTGTTAATAAAGTCTAATATTTCTGGCATCAAAGATCTATGCGAAGTTATTTTACAGAACAATTGAAACCACTTCATTATCCACCTACCCAAAAGTAAAAGCGTCTTCTGCACATTTATATTTTATGATTGTTCTTAAATTAGCTTTAGCTTGAACAATATATCAAAGCTGATGTGAATTTATTATAGTTGCAATTTAGCTTTAATGTCTTTGGGCCAGATGAAAATTAAATTAATCTTTTATATGAGTAATAATATGTCACACACATAAGATGATACTTGTGTTCAGAGCAGGATGATAGTCAAAAGTCTAATTGTGTTCCCTAAAGTGATTTACTAGCTTTCAGGGAAGTTTCATTTAAGTATTGCACTGCAAAAATGCTTTTCTTACTTAGTATTTTGTCTTTTTTCAGTCCAAATATCTAAAAATTCAAGAATGCATGAAATCAAGAAGCATTTACTAGATGAGTAAAATCAATGACATAAGAAATTATATCTTGTTTCAAGCAAAATTATCTGCCAATGGGATGAGAAAATAATCTTAATTCAATTGGAAAACAAGATAATTTGGCAGATCTTTTCTACTTTTAAGCAAAATTTAGTTTTTTGTTTTGTTTGCTTTTTCAGAAAAAAATTCAGTTATAATTGAATGTCATTATGTCATTTTACTTCTCTAGTAAATGCTTCTTGATTTAAGAATTTTTAGATATTATTTGGACTGGAAACGAGACAAAAATACTAAGTACGATTTTTTTTTTGCAGTGTGCAAAACAAAAGAAAAGAAAATTGACAGAAATGAGTGAATAGCTGCAGTGAAAGTAAGAGTATAAACTGAGCTATATAAAGGTAATGTGTATAGCAGCTCAGATCATTTGATCTTGTGAGAACTTGACTTTTGCACACTTTAATGTCTTGAAAACTTAACATTTTCTTTGGAGAAACATATGAGAAACAAGAGACTTAAATAGTTCACCCAAAAATTAACCAAAAAATAAGATACAATCAGTGAAAGTGAATGGGGTCCAATGTTGTTTGAACCCAAACGTTCACAGACAGAAGAAAGAGTCTTTTTTTTTTTTTTTTAGGTGAACTATCCTTTTAAGCAAAAGTTTCTCTCTCAATTTAATCTCATTGGTGTCTAGTAGAAACAAGTGACGCACTAAAGAGAAGAGATCTCATTTGGGATTTTTCTTTCATACGGTTTTGGAATTTAAATGAAAACCACTTGTAAGTAGTACAATGTTCTCCATTAGGCTTCATTTTACAGCTAATGAAGAGATGGCTTCCCGAACACACTCAGAAAGACATTGTGTACTGCAAAAAAATGCATTTCTTACTTAGTATTTTTGTCTTGTTTTCAGTCCAAATATCTAAAATTTCAGCAATGAGATTAAATTGTGAGATAAACTTTTGCTTAAAAGGAGAGTTCACATAAAAATGTTGTTCCAAACCTGTATGACTCTTTCTTCTGTGAACGTTTGGGTTCAAACAACATTGGACCCCATTCACTTTCACTGATTGAATTTTCAAAATATCTTATTTTTTGGGTGAACTATTTAAAGGCACAATATGTAGTTTTTTTCACCACAAGAGGGCGCAGTTTCCAACAATAACAAAGGCGTAGGTTGATGACGCAGTGATGAGCTGAATGATGGGACTTGCTGTCAAGCTGATGGATCTAATAATGTTTATGGATGAGTGCAAACAATTCATGTTTTTAACATTACAGTGGTATGAAGCAGGTCGCGATTGCTAAAGAGACAGATATCACACGCGAGTCCCGCGGATATAAAGGAATAAGGACATTTAATTCTACCGAACTACCCGCAAGTGCTGGATTACTCACACAGGACAGTTTATTAGACGAATTAAACTTGTGAGGTAACGCAGTGCTGGTTCACTCGGTCTAACGTTACACTATCACACTAAACGGCATTTAAATGTGTGTTGAAAGTTATAATGTTATACTACGTGTTAGTTCGTTTGCTATACGAAACTAGCAGTAAGCTAGATCAACCAGTCCTTCCAGAAAAACAGTTTTTTTGTGATTGTTGTGGGCAAAAATCCTTGATTACGCGGCCCGTTTTCTTTAAAAATGCGATGGAATATGCGGGATATTTATGCAATTTTTTGCGATGAAATTGCGGGAACTTGTAAAAATTGCGGTTTAATGAAAAAGAGAGAAAAAAGGGATCCCCCCAACACCCTGTTCTCACTAGGCTCCTACCTTAATGTAAAGAGTCCTTTCTTATTACTTTCTATGATAAGCAAGCATACTACATCACAGAAAGTGCTGGGAATATTTAATTTCTTATCTTGTTTTATTTCAGACTGTAACGAGTGGAAATAAGGTGTGGCCCCTTTAAGAGCTGCGCGCTCCCTGTTGAACTGCCTGCAGTAACGTTATTATATTGTATGTGCCATGCGCCTCGAACACCCCATGTGTGCGGGTAATTTCTGTTTGATGCTACTTGATGCTATCTTATTTTGTTTATTAAGTAACGATGTGGACGGTAGAACGTGTGACAGACAGTTACGAGTTCGATTTGGGAATAAAGTGCGAGTTGTGAGATGCCAATCGCCTCCGTGAGTCTGTCTGGCCTCTGCAATAACTCCAGCTGTGAGCTATCCCTATTTTTCTTCCCGACACAACGCGTTACAAGACCTTAATAAACACATCAAACTTACAAAACATTGATGAGTCAAACAAGTTCTGTAGCTTTACTAGAGGAATATGCTACAACTTCAGTAAAAATGAATAAATGAAATATTTAAAAATAAAGTGTGCTCCTGTTTTACAGCTTTTCAATGATGTTCACGTCGCGTAATTACGTCACTTCATAGCGTTCCCATGGCAACAGGGGGAAACGGCTGCTCTCGTGTGAAGCAAACGCAACATTTTCCAACTTTCTGCTAAGATATATGTGACTTTTTTTGCAACGAAAATGCGGGGATTATGAAATCATGCAAGCCCCGCATATTTTGCGTGGAAATCAGTAATTTATGCGGCGAAATTGCGGAGTATTTGAAAAAATGCACCCCCGCATAAATATGCGGACATTGATTTGTTTTATGTGCATTTGCTCACCTGTCTAATAAAGCTGTCAAGTCGTGACTCGTGAAGCTCTGTCGAGGCAAGTTAGTCGCGGACGTGGAGCTCTCGGCATCTCGAAAACGCCACGCTGATATTGATCCTCATTTTAGTTCTCCTTGTTTGTCCCAAAGTCTGCTTGCCATGGTCTATGTTTGAAAGAAACAAGAACTGCGTGCCGCTAAACGTTACGCACTACGCAGTTGTCCACGTCTGTCGCCATGGTTACGTATGAACGGAAACCGAGGACAGCGCGGATATTGCGTCGTTGACAGGCGACGTTTTTTTCCGGGACGGCCACTTATTTAAAATTGGAATTTCTCTGAAGTAAAAAATCTTTGGAGACTTTTGGGATATTGTAAGTACACAACTGCAGGAAATATATCACACTGTGCAAGTGATTTTTGGATATTATATTACAAAATTCTTACATACTGTACCTTTAAGTCTCTTGTTTCTCATGTTTCTCCAAAGGAAATGTTAAGTTCTCAAGACATTAAAGTGTGCAAAAGTCAAGTTCTCACAAGATCAAATGATCTGAGCTGCTATAAACATTACCTTTTATATAGCTCAGTTTATACTCTTACTTTCACTGACACTATTCATTTCTCTCCATTTTTTTCTTTTGCACACTGCAAAAAATTATTTTTGTCTCGTTTCCAGTTCAAATATCAAACATTTCTTAAATCAAGAAGCATTTACTAGAGTGACATAAGTAATTATATATTTCAAGTTTATTAAGATGATTTTTCTTGTTTTCCATTTGAATTAAGATCATTTTTCTTACCGTATTGGCAGATCATTTTGCTTGTTTTAAGCAAAAACAAAATTAATTTAGATTTTTTTTACTCTCCAGAAAACAAGATATAATTTCTTATGTCATTTACTTATCTAGTAAATGCTTCTTGATTTAAGAAATTTTAGATATTTGAACTGGAAACAAGACAAAAATACTAAGTAAAGCATTTTTTTTGCAGTGTGTAGCCTGAGCGAAGGCACCAAACGGTGGGCGTTCTTTATAAACACGTCTACCAAAACATCCGCTGTCTGTTATGCACCTTCTTCCTGGTGTGTGTGTGTGTCGAGCTCAGCTGTTGCTGTGCCCTCCCAGATAGTGGGTGGCCGTCATCGTAAACGATGTCTGAAAATGCCTGTGTTTATTTGACCATCACAAATATTGTACGAGCTTGCCTCATTCGGTTAGGCTCTGAGCCAAGTGGTTTCTAATGAAAACCAGACATAAGGGCCAGTCTTGCAGAGACACATACCCTCCACTAGAGGACAATGCCAAACCATAACTATTGCTTTCAGATCCCGGCAGAAAGAAATCAGTCCCTTTTGTTCTCAACCGCACACAAAGATCACATCTGCCATTTTAACTTTAACCCCAGAGGAATGTTGGATACGTCAGGGAATAGTGTCAAATTCTAGTTTTCCGAGTTGTGCTTCCTATCTTAAGCCAGGGATTTTTCAAGTGTTAAAGTTCAGTGTGTGAATTTGTGCTCCAGATGAACGTGCACCAATGATTATTTCTAATAAATCAGAGTAAGGCGTTTACATGACACATGCAAACCTCTTCACTCGTACATGTAATTTTATTTTTCTGATTATTCACTAAGAACTGTGGTCCTTTTTACCACTATTATTTACACAGGCCAATGCACAGCACGAATGATGAACTCGCATACAGTAGACGTGTCACTGTTTTAAGCCGTTTAAACACGTTTTTATGAACGTATAGTGTTTTTTTTTTCAGTGATGCACCTAAAAATGTCTCCATTTCGATGTTTTCATACTTTTGTTTAATATATATACGCTATGTTACGAATCTGCACGTTTCTAGAGTAGAGTAAATGCGATTTAAAGTGTTTACATGCCTGTTTATTGCAATTAAAATTGGTAGCACTTATTTTGCTACGATTATGAGCTTAATCACATCAATTTGATTAAAGTATTGTGTTTACATCAGAGCTGCACGATTCTGGATAAATTGAGAATCATGATGTTTTCTGTTTCAAATAGAGAATCTCCCATTAATTCTGAACCGAAAACTAAGAAAAATAACCTAATTTACTAGAGGTTCTGACAAAATGTTAATTTCTGGAGTCTATTTAATATGTTTAATTAATCTGAATGAATTATTTTTAAAAATCAGTTTGGGTGAATGATTCAATGACTCTCTCATAAAGACTTCATTGCTGAATGAATCAGTGTTTTCCGAACAAATCTCTTGAAGGAATGATTCAATGACAAATATATTTTTAACAGTCACTTGTCGCCACCTACTGGTGTAAGGATGTAATTGATACTATCGTTATTTAGTAGGGCTGTCACTTTACTTTCGAAAATTGATTGCACAATCGATCGGACCAACCAACACAAGTAGGCCTATCGAAAACGAAAATAGGGAATCGATTTTAACGGCCTTTTTCTTTTTCTTTTTTACAAAAAATGTGTTTTATGTGGACAGATCAATACAGTAGGCTACACAGAACATGTAGGATGTTGGAAAATAACAATGTCTTTTCTATTCACCAAATGCTTTTTAATATTCGCTATTACTTCAATGCAAGTGAACAAGCGCGCCGTTATTTGTTGCGTAGTGACGTGTGTGTGTGTGTGTTCAAGTAAGCCAGAAATGTATCATGATGACTCACGAGTTGCGTATTTGCGCTAAATCCGCGCAGATTTGTCTGACACGAACTTCCCCAGCAAAGTGAGTAAACATAAAAACGCGCCAGATTGGCTCGTGATTTGACAGCGTTTCCCGCCAAAGTTCATTTTTACCCGCATTTGGCGAGTTGGATGGTGTTAATCTCAATCCCTGAATGTTGCGCTCCTGTTTGTCATTGTGCACGAAACTTCACGCCAATAAATCATCAGAAATAATGCTGACTTGTGCGCGTCTCAAGCGCCCTCTTTACGCTCGTCCTAATGCCTGTTAGGTGTCCGTGGATTTGCCTGTATTTGGTGTTGAAAATGGAAACGTCTTTAGACATGGAAAATAGATTCAATGAACACTTATGTCTCAAAAATCTCAAATAAATTCACAAAAGTGACAGCCCTAATAGATAGAGCCGAATCGCTGTCATTTTTGCGTGGGTTCGTGCAGCTATTATATAGTATTGTGCAAGGAACTATGTGAAAATAAGTCATGATTATTTAATAATAACTCATTTTCACATAGTTCCTTGCGCAATACTTTTCAAAAATACTAAGAAAAGCATTTTTTGCAGTGCATTGGAAAAACATGCACTGCAAAAAATGTTTTTCTTACTTAGTATTTTTGTCTTGTTTCCAGTCCAAATATCTAAAAATTCATAAATCAAGATGCATTTACTAAAGTAGTAAAATGCCATAAAATATTATTTCTTGTTTTCTGTGGAAAATGAAGTGAGTCGTTGCTTAAAACATGCTAAATATTCTGCCAATGGGATGAGAAAAATATTTCTGTTTGAATGAAGATTATTTTTCTTATCCCATTGGCAGATAATTTTTGCTCTATTTAAGCAACAACTCACTTCATTTTGATTTATTTCCCCTGAAAACAAGACATAATATTTTATGGCATTTTACTCATCTAGTAAATGCATCTTGATTTAAGATTGTCTGGAAACAAGACAAAAATACTAAGTAAGAAAAGCATTTTTTGCAGTGTGAGTTGCATGTTTAGGGATGATAAAATCTTAGAGACTTGTTTTAAGCCTGTAAAGGATCCACCCAGAAAGCACTAGCAACCACAAAGCAATGACCCGTCAACCTCCAAATTTTGCACAGGCATGCACTCACTGTCTTCAGGGCATAGTTGATTTAATTAATGGACGAGGTAATATTATCTGCATTTTGTCTACAGCGGCGTAAGATGATTTCCGGTGTTTGATCTTTTAACGTTCCTCAAAGAAGACGCGATATAATCAACCGTGAATATGATGTTTATCAGACATTCCTGATGGTATCCTGAATTCCTCTGTGATAAAGCAACACAATAGTCCCAAAGACGAAGTCATGTTCACCCTCGGATCTGAGGTAATTCAATGGTGAAAAGGTTTTTGAATTGCAAAGCGTTCAACACCGTTCATCTCCCCGCAGGGCAAACAACAAAGCTCAGTGTAATCTGAGGAAACAAGCGTATATTGACACCGTGTTTTCCTGCGAAACAGATGGAAGACATCTTTCATGACGCATAGTTAGCCGTGTTAACACTGAGTCATTGTGTTGACTATCTTCATCACAAATAGCTTGGTCTGTATTTCTAAGGAAAGGATTCAGTTCAGGCAGACCCCACCATGCTTTTCTTTTCTGGGAAATAATAACTATAAGAAAAAACACATGTGGATGGTGTCTGTTATAATAGCGAGGAGGGTTTTTCCTTAAACACACGATCCAAAAGACACATGATGTGCAGCACTTTTGGGATTCAGATGTTGCTCTTTTAAAGCTCACGATATTTCTCTTGATATTCCTTTGAATAATTGTTAGTAGATCATTGTTGACGGCATGTATAAAATGAATGTAAATAGCAGCTCTTTGACATCTTAGCAAATTTAAGACGTTGTTGAGATCTCTTCTACAACTCTTGAGGAGATGTGAGGTTTTTCTCAAGAGAAAAAGCTAAAATGCAGACATTTTTTCCATGTGCTCTTCATTTAATCTCATTGTAGCAGAACATTTTTTGATATTAACGAGATGTCATTTGTGTATTTTTCTTTCTTATATTATGACTACCATTCAAAAGTTTGCAAATGATTTTTTTTCTTTTTTGAAAGAATACTTTTATTCAGCAAGGACGCTTTAAATTGATCAAAAGTCACAGTTAAAGACATTTATAATGTTACAAAAGATTATATTTCAAATAAATGTTGTTCTTTAGAACTTTCTATTCATTAAAAAGCTTTATATTTTTGTGTGACATTTTTTTGTCTGTTTTCAACACTGATAATAATAATTAATGTTTTTTGAGCGTCAAATCATCATAGAGTGATTTCTGAAGGATCATGTGACACTGAAAACTGGAGTAATGATGCTGAAAATTCTGCTTTAATCACGAGAATAAATTACATTTCTCAAACAGAAAACTGCTATTTTACATTATAATATTAATAATATTTTTTTTTTGTTTTTTTTTTTACTGTATTTTTGATTAAATAAATGCAGCCCAGATGAGCATAAGAATCTTCTTTCAAAATCATTTATAGACCTTACCGACCCCAAATTTTGCATTATTGTGTGTGTTTAGACATGCATGAGCATAAACACAGCAAGCACATGCTCTTCTGAGGACATGTAGTGTCCACTTACCCTGAGGTTCGTCACCAAGGAACATTACGACCGAGTGATTGATTAATGTGTGCAACTGTGTCTGTGAGAGTGCATGATGTGTTTGTTTGATTGTCTTTGGGTTAGTTAGTTTTGTGTCCTTACACTATGGTGGAGGAGAGCATCTTATGTTTCCCAGGGTAAGGAGGTGTCCTCATCTTCAGCTGTCCGTTCTGAGGGTAAGGTGGAGGCCGGTGGGTTTTATTTGAGTTAGTGCACACTACTGGAACTACTGGGGGTCTGTGGTTTTCCAGTTGCCCTTTCCTTGTCGTTCGGTGTGGTAGACAGTTTCCATTGAGCGTCCTTTGAGTCCTTTGAGTCTCTAAGGTTTGTTTCACAACTCTTCTGCCTTTATCCTCAACAGTAACGGGTCTCTGTTCAGGAGAGGACAGGCTTGTGTGGTTTCTCATTGGCGAAGGACTGTTATTGTGAACTAAATCCACAGGGCTGTGTGCGAGAGAAGAGTCGGAAGTCGTGTCCTCTTCGCCATTCGAATAGTGGATCAACGCCACAACATCAGTCCGACTGCTTCTGGTGGCATCTTGGGAGAGTCCATTGGATGGACTTGTTTCTTCTTCATCAAGGTCAATGTGGGACGTCAGAACATCGATCTGTTGGACGACCTTCACAGACACAATCAAAAACAAAGTTAAAAGATTAGTGTGCTTAAAAATAAAAAGCAGCTTTATGCTTTACAGAATAGATGCTGTTTTGCACGTCAGAGGTTGTCAAGCTCCAAAAAGGACAAAAAAATCACTTCTGTAGTCATTTAATAATTTTTCACTGAAATTATTATTCTTCTCTGCCAATGCGTTCACATTTACATATTAACATGGTGCATTGAAATGTGTTGCACCAACTATGGTTTTTGCAGTTATTATAGTTAACAGAACTGAAACAAATTTTTTGTAAACTGAACCAAAAAAAAAACTAACTTAACTTAAGTAGTCATGATTACATCTATGAAATCATTTTAGGTGTCCAAAGATGCTTCTAGAGCCCATCTGTCATTAATCAATCATAATCCCGCCCCTAAACACACAACAAAAAAGCACTTCTGTAGTCATTTAATAATTTTTCACTGGAATTATTTAATAATCTTTCTTCTCTGCCACTGCGTTCACATTCATACATGGTGCATTGAAATGCGTTGCACCAAGTATGACGCCTCAACGCCAATGGTTTTTGCAATCATATTGAGTTATTATAGTTGATAAAACCGAAACAAAATTGTAAACTGAAATAAAAATAAAACTAACATAACTTAGAAAACCTCAAAATAAACTAAAGTTGTCATGATTACATCTACAAAATCCTTTTAAGTTTCAAAACAAGTTTCCCACACACTTCTAAAGCCCATCTGTCATTAATCAATCATAATCCCGCCCCTAAACGCACAGCAAAAAAGCACGTCTGTAGTCATTTATTAATTTTTTACTGGAAATATTCACTGGATTTCTTCTTCTCTGCCACTGCGTTCACATTCACACATTCAAAAATGGTGCATTGAAATGTGTTGCACCAAGTATGAGGCCAATGGTTTTTGCAATCATATTGAGTTATTATAGGTAACAAAACCGAAACAAAATTGTAAACTGAAACAAAAATATAACTAACATAACTTAGAAAACCTCAAAATAAACTAAAGTTGTCATGATTACATCTACAAAATCATTTTAAATTTCAAAACAAGTTTCCCACACATTTCTAAAGCCCATCTGTCATTAATCAATCATAATCCCGCCCCTAAACACACAACAAAAAAGCACTTCTGTAGTCATTTAATAATTTTTCACTGGAATTATTCAATAATGTTTCTTTTCTGCCACTGCGTTCACATTCATACATGGTGCATTGAAATGCGTTGCACCAAGTATGACGCCTCAATGCCAATGGTTTCTGCAATCATATTGAGTTATTATAGTTGACAAAACCGAAACAAAAATTGTAAACTGAACAAAAATATAACTAACATAACTTAGAAAACCTCAAAATAAACTAAAGTTGTCATGATTACATCTACAAAATAATTGTAGGTTTCCAAACAAGTTTCCCAGACACTTCTAAAGTCCATCTGTCATTAATCAATCATAATCCCGCTCCTAAACGCACAGCAAAAAAGCACTGATGTAGTCATTTAATAATTTTTCACTGGAATTATTCAATAATTTTTCTTCTCTGTCACTTGGTGCACATTCACACATTTGCATCAACTATGACGCCAATGGTTTTTGCAATCATATTGAGTTATTATAGTTGACAAAACTGAAACAAAGTTTTTGTAAACTGGAACAAAAATAAAACTAACATAACTTAGAAAACCTCAAAATAAACTAAAGTTGTCATGATTACATCTACAAAATCATTTTAGGTTTCAAAACAAGTTTCCCACACACTTCTAAAGCCCATCTGTCATTAATCAATCATAATCCCGCCCCTAAACACACGTCATTGGCTGAGTCAGAAATTCACATGTCATGCCTCTCAAACAAACCAATCAGTGCTTTAAAAAAACGTCTCGGTACTTTAATGCCTCTGAACATTAACCTGCAATGATATAGAAAATATAGAACAATCGTCTTTCCCCTTTGAAGTTTGTTCACATGTCATCATCAGGTAAAGATGTCATAACATAACTTTTTTTGTCTTCCTTCTCTGCGATGCATTAAAGGCCATGGTGCAGGTTAAACACCACTGTCGATTAATGGGTACATAAAGCAGTTAAGATATGTATATAAAGTTAGAAATGTCTCCAAAATGGTGTTAAAGTCCAGTTTTTGACGTTTTTGGTTAGTAACGGTTATTTTTTTACGCGACTCGGCGATGACGTCACATGAGGTAGACGCAGGCAGCGGCGCGCTTGGTTTAGTTACAGTTCTGATGGTTCACAGCCGAGGAGATCGATGTTCTCGTCAGGGCCGTAAAATAAAGAGTGACATTGGGCCGGGGATGGGACAAACCCACCCAAATTAGCTTCGGTTAAACATGCACATAATAATTTGGGTAAATGTGTACGCTTTATGCCTATTTCTCCTATCGTCATAAACACAACAATGATTTCACTCGTGTTTAAATACCGGTAGTTTTCCTTATAATAATGTATCATTTGCAAAAAGTAAAATGCATCTGTGTAGATGAGAGAATCATCTACAGTGTATGCGCGTTGTTCATTCTGTATTATGGCCAAGCATGCGCGCTTAAAATAGCATCTGAATGTACGCGCTAGACCTAGACTTTAGACTAGGTTAGGGTGACCAACAGTCCTGTTTTCACGTCCTGTCCTGTCTGTTTTTTTTTTTTTTTTTAATTATGAAAATGTCCTGGTTTTCAAAACTTCTGGGAAAGATCAGCTCTAAAGCAAAACATAGATGGGCAAACAAGGAGAATGAGGAAGAAAAACAGGATAAAGAGGAAGACTAAAGATACATTTTGTTAGTTTGTTTTTGTAAGCTTGTGAGAGCTATTTTTGTTAAATTTGGAGGTATTTCTTTTAGTTATTTCTTATTTATATATTTATTTTTCTAATACAGAAGAGACATTATTTCATTCATTCAAACCTGTAATAATTATATATTTATTTTTCTAATACAAGAGACATTTCATTCATTCAAACCTTTAATAAAACAGGCTCTGAGAAGGCTATCTGAATTTGTGTCTTGTAATATAACCATTTTCTACAGAGGAGGCATAGGCTACTTTAAATATACTGAAATTAATAAGGCATCATTGAGTAAATTTCGAGTATAATTTGAGTATCTGTTTGCCAGGCCGAGTGTCCTGCTTTCACCTCTATCTCCAGTGAAAATGTTGTTTGCAAACGTAGCTGACGACGAGTAGGCTGGTCATGTCTTCAGTCAGTGTGATTATTGTTGATAGTGCTAACTAGTTTTCCTCGTGACTGTCATTGACACCGTCAGGCTTACCGGGAGAGGTAGTGAGTTGCGGGCGGTGTCGTCCCATGGAAACTGTGGTGGAGAGCTTGTGTTGTAGGGAGGTGAGCGCGTTTTGGTCGCTGGTCGAGGACCTCACCCCGCGGCCAGCAGTTGTAACGTGCCTAACGCAGCATCCTGGATATGAGGCATAATGCCTGAATCCGTTTGTGCTACACATAGCATACTCTCACTTCATGCAGGATAATGGTCCCCTTCAAGCCAGCACGCACGAGTATGTTCATGGTTTATGTTTACTTTACCTTTTTATTTTTTACACTGAGTCCTTTGAACAACAGCTATAGGTGACAGGAGATGTGTTGCATACACAATAAACATGCATCAGAGACGTTTCCAACCTACTTACAGAGTTTAAACTTAAGAATCTTTCCTACTTATCCCTAGGCAATACCGGTACACTGCGTACAGGCAGGCTATACGCTGGCCTGGGCTTATGGAGTTTTAGGCAGGAGTATAAGAAGCCTCTCGTGTGGTTTCAACCATCAGACAACAATTCCAAAGTCGTGACCAGACCTATCAGGGCTTTCAATCGCCTCGTTTGGATGAAAATGTATACAAATAATAATTGCTTATTCTGTTGTGATCGCCCAATTTGCCCTCAAAATGTTATAAAGTACACAGAACACATGAATTTCTATAAGAAGAAAAAAAACAGTTTATTGGCATTGCTTGTAATGGTTACTAAACATTTACTGAACAAGGACAAAGATTACTGAACAAAGACACAGGTTGCAAGTAAACAAATCTATATAAAAAAAAGCCCACTGATGTAGGGCTAGACCTGAAACGTTTGCACATTGTTTCTTTTGCCTGCAATAGTGTGGTCCAGAGCCATAGAGAGAGAGAGAGTTACGACACTCCTATAGACCGCCATAGGAACTTAAAAATGCGCAAGTAACGCGTGTCGTGGAGCAGCCAATAGTTCCAAACACTGATAGTTCCAGCATTGAACCCCATTAATTTTCAGTGCTTCCGAAGTACGCTCGCTGGTAAAATAACCATGCATATACGCCTATGCATATATACACACATAACCCTAACCCATTTAAATAAATGAATTGTGTGTGTGTGTATATATATATATATATATATATATATATATATAGTTTATATTTACCGAACATTACTGCAAATTTGTACATGCACACTTATATTTTATGTTGGTTGTAATTCTGAACGGACCGCCTCTCCAGACCTCTTTGCGTGATCACGAAGGTAGGCTAATGGCTGAATCGGAATTTATAAGCAAGATCACGGGAATCAATAGCCTAAGAAAAAAATTAATGATTTTGTGCAAAGTAAAACCAAAGCAACAGCACACAAAGAAAAGAAAAAACATGCAGAATGCAGGAAACCACCACTAAATGAATACTTACAACTAAATCATTGGATTTGTCTGTGGAAAGAAAATAATGTGAAATTAGGTTCTTGTAGCGTGACTGCCGGGCTAGGTAGAGGCTGACGGCCTCCTCAGGAACCTGTTTGAAGGATGTGGCGATGGGGGCGGGTGCATCAGGACAAACTGGCGCTAACCTCTCGAAGAGCTGCAGGTGAATTGGTGTAGCTTTCCCGAAGGGCCTTCATTAATGATGTTGCATAACCTGCAGACATAATAATAATACTGTATAAAGATCATTGCCACTAATGGAAACACATGAAATTGTCCTGCATATGAATTATAGCAAACATAAACAGTAAACAGAATGTTACGAGATTGCCAGGGAGATTACTGTACAGTGGACCCTGATATGCGCTACTAAATGTTTTAAAAAATACATAAAAGAAATTCAGAACATATTTGATGATTTGAATGTTACAATTAAATGTTTACACCAATACTAGTGGTAATACATGTGGTAAAGTTACATAAACTCTACGAGGTAGTGAATTTACTGAGAGGTAGCTAAACTCTGAAGTGAGAAGTGGATAAACTGTTTCTGACATAATTTCAGCGGTGGGTAAACTGGGTTTGGCCTCCACTACAGCCCTGACGACACGGTCACGGTCAAATGTGAAAGAGAACCGTAGCAGTCTAACACAAAACGCAAACACACGATTGCAAAAGCCGCTTGATGATCATCACCGCTGATCCAAACACTAGCCATGAAGCTTTCATGACGATATGGACATTTACTTCAAGGCAATTTTGTTTTGGCTCAAATTCGTGAATCACGAAAAATGCTCTTCTAATGTCAGAGTGATCGTGCTTGTAGTGGAGGCTGTGTCAAAGGGAACACGGTAGCTATACAAAATACACACATAGCTAGCTAACACGCAGCTTGTAAACATTAACGTTAGAATGAACTTACCGTGGCAATATCTCGCTTGCGGCAGACGGTGTCTCTCGACCTCGGGACAGGGCAAGCAGAGAGGTTTGCATTCACAGACGGCACGGCGGTAGGAAGTAACTTAGCCATCCTCTCACTCTTTAAACTAAGTGAGACCATCTTGGCATCCCTGAGAGGTAATCCTCCTCTTTGAAATGCGCGCTGCATATTCTCGAGTAGGCGGCGACAGAGCTAACTTAGCTGAAAAATCTGCTCGCCTAATATTGACAAATTGCACCCAGCTTCGGAAGATCCCTTTGTCCTTGGGGAAACAATGGACCCCATGTCCAGTTTTGATAAAGTTTTTGCACCCGCCACAAACACAGTAATAAACCATTTTGTCTACTTATTATCTAGCTTACTCTTCTCTATCTCTAAGCTGTTATGCTATGCTATCTCTCACTATCTATCTATGTTATGCTTATTCTATCTATCTATCTATCTATCTATCTATCTATCTATCTATCTATCTATCTATCTATCTATCTATCTATCTATCTATCTATCTATCTATCTATCTATCTATCTATCTATCTCGATATATTTACTTATCTGACACTGTCACTCTTTCACTAGCTACCGTTAGCTAAGTTACTACTCGCGGGCTTTCGTCTGTTGTCCAACACATAGACGGTCCAACAGCGAGTACCTCATGTGACGTCATGCAATGCATTGTGGGAGAAATTAGAATCCTCGCTAGGCTAGTGGTAAATGCTAACACATCACCGACTTTTCCGTATTATATTTCTTTTTTGTAATCCCCTACAACATAAAATACAAAGGATAACTGTTTAAATGTTTATTACCAACTAGAAAACTGGCAAAAAAAAAAAAAAAAAAAACCTGCACCATGGCCTTTAATCTACTGACTTTCTTTCCGGCTGCAGTCATTTACATCTTATATGGGAGTCTTGATGCATCCATTGAAACATGTCTAAATAATTCAATTAATGTTTTACGTCCTGCACAGTCCATTATTGCTAATGTCAATCTGCACGTATTAAGCTATCTCTAGGTATTGATTTTAATATTCTGTTCTCTTTTAACAGGCCTTTGTGATGGGCTTAAGAACTGGCCACTTCCCATCCAGAAAATACAATATTCCTCTATACAATAAGCTCTCAGTGGAACATTTCCAGCTCTGCTGAATATAATTGACCGTTCATTTTTTGGCAGATGTGTGTTTTGGCTTCTGAAGGCTTTCAGATGATGTTTAGTTTTGCTGTTTTTCAGAATAGGTTTATTACAAAGATGTTTGCTAAGAACACACAGATAATATATTTCCACTGGTTAAACAGAATGAAGGTTTTGATCTTATCCAGTCTCTATGCTTATTAAAATCCCATCTCAAATATGTTAAACCCAAAATCAGTGACAGATCTTGTTATATGAATGTTTCCTCATGTAGAAAACTCATTATAAAGAGTAGCCGGTCACCCAAAGCATGTCATTTCACTGTTTGTCGTTCCAAACTTATGACTTCAGTGGAGCAGAAGATATTCTGAGAAATGTCCGTTTTTTGGGGGTAAATACAATGTAAGTCAATGGGGTCCAATGTTGTTTGGTTCTCAATGTTCTTCAAATAATCTTCCCTTATGTTCCACAGGGGAAGGTCAGTCATACGGGGTTTGGAACATGTGAGTAAAATAAAATAATTTTAATTTTGGGTGAAGTATCGATTTAAGAAAAATTGCATGCAACCATTTTTCTATATATTCTAATAATTTAAGTATTCATTACTTCAACGAGCTCATTGTTCTTGCCTTAAATTAATACATTGTTTACATGAATACATTATTAGCTAACTGTGTGATTTGTATGTACATTTCTGAAATACATAACTTTATCTGTGACATATCTGTTACTCTGATAACAGATCACTCTAAATTGTATTTAGACTCATGCATTTTTTTGTAAAGTTGCTTTGAAACAAAATGTATTGTAAAAAACGCGAAATGAATTGAATTGAATGAGTAAATAACAGAATTTTGGGTGAACAATCCCACATTTTTTAACATTATTCACTCATCATCCTCACCTCTTTCATCTCCAACTGGACCTGTTTGAGACCACCCAGCACTTCCTCGAGCTCATTGACCACTTGTTTGATCTGTTCCCGTACTGTTCCCTGGCTCTTCCTCTGGTTGCCATGGTTTTCCAGACCTACGCATCCCTGATCCGTCCTTATTTCCCGCTTCGACCCGTTCACCTGCAGCCTCGAGCGCCCCAACTTGCTGGAGGGCACCTCGGTTGGGAAAAAAGCGGAGTTTTCCCCATTACTGTGTGGTTTTCCAGGACTTGATTGTCTGCTGATCCCAGGGCTGTTAAGCGTGTGTTGCTCTCCGTGATGCCGGAAAGACACCCGTCTCCTTGTGCAATGTCCGTTATATCCGTGGACGTCATCCCACTCCCGCTGATGTTGATCCGACGAGAAGTAGCGTTGACCTCTGACCTTTAAAACATGGCCCCCATTAAAGGGATGGAGCAACTCCGGGTAATACCAACGCTGAACGCATCCACATTCCCGCCGGATCTCCCGAACGCACGGAGAATCCCACCTGGGCGTTCGTACATCCACCCAGGAATAGCATGGATGTTGTATTTCCCTGTCATAAACTTGCCGTGGCGCTCCGTCTATCCCCAACTCCTTCGGGAACGGGGCTATTCCCGACTCCATACGCACACATGATCCATCAACGGGGCCCGGTGTGCGTCGGACTCCCTGCTCCAGGCAAAAGTGGCAGGAATGAGTTTGAAATCTCGCATTCGTGTTCTCCGAGTGCATTCCAGTCCCAAATCCGACTTAGAAAACAACTGGTTCTCTCTCCATCCACGGCGTCTGTTTTTCTCATCTGCGTCTCACTGCGTTTTACAGTCTCTCTCTCTCTCTCTTTCTTTCTCCCGCACTTCCCCTCTCCAACTTTTTGTCTCTCACCTCCCCCTTCCTTCCTCCTGGTGCTTTTTCTAACTTACTCTTGTTTTCCCAATGTTCTCTCTCGTTCTTCCCGAACGCAGCTTGTTGCCCTTTTCTCTACTGGTGGGCCTCTTTTCTTTCCTTCCCTCCTTCCCTCCCTCCTTTTTTTCTCCAACTCTCCTTCTCCTGAAGTCTTTCACCTCTCTCTACACCTTTTTTTTTTTTCACCACTGCGTAAAAAAATTCCCTTCTCAGACTCAACTCACCCTTTTCCCAAACTCCAAACACTTCCTTCCTACACCTTCTCGGTCTCTCTCTCCCGGGGTTGGGGCTCGTAAAGCGTTGACAGACGCAGCGGCTCCATGTGATTCCCGATCTTTCCCTCAGATCTTGCCACTCGGCAATTAAACACAGCCAGGAGTCCACACCGCCGAGAGAGAGAGAGAGAGAGAGAGAGAGAGAGACAGGAGGAGGTGGGGTTTCATTCGTTGCTGAAATAGACAGGATCTAACATGAGCCAGAGACCAAGAGAAGTGGGGAGGGGAGAGAGAGAGAGAGAGAGAGAGAGAGAGAGAGGGAGAGAGAGAGAGAGAGAGAGACGCTCGGCACCAGAAAAGGGGATTTTCGGCATAACTCGATTCCCACAAGCCCACGTGAGTCTGAGAATCGAATGTGCGTTCGCCGTCGCATTTGTTTATGTGAGTCAGCTGAGAAACTGGCACTGTTTGTCATGATTCACGTCTTGTGACACATTTAATGAACAACACACCACAACACTGTTTATAAATCCCTCACATTTCACTGAATTCCCTTATTTATTTACTTGGAATTAAACACTTTTTAGTTTAGTTTTTTCCACTGGAGAGAAAAACCACCGCTGATGACACCTTCTGTATTATCTTCTTTCTCCCAGGCATCAGCGGAAAGGAAAAACCAAGACTCTTGGGAGAAAGAAAAAGAAATCTCACGTTTCACATGTTTTAAGAGAGATCTTAACAAATGTCTTAAACTGTCCTTAGACACACAACCAAGCGCATGATGTTTGCTTGTCATGAAAGTATTAGTTCACCTGTGAAAATCCAGCTTTTAATGTTGTTTATGTGTCTATGTGGTGTTTTTAATACGCTTTAAGACAAACCATGTGTAAATTCATAAGTCGACAGCATTGCTGAGTATTTTCTCCTTAAAACAAAAGACAGTCTCAAAAACACGGTTTGAAATCGCTGGTGTTTCTGACGTCACAAACGACCTTGTAACCAATCAGATCAACGTGTGATCGTCAACCAGTGGATTGAGTGAGTGAGTGAGTGGAGGCGGGGCTCATTTGCATATTCATAGAACGACGCATTCTAAATGAGGCAAGGGTGTCGAGTTACATTCAAGATATTTTAAGACATTTTTTTTTTAATCATTTTGGTGATCAAAGATGAGTTTTAAGGGATACAATGATTGACTTCAGGGCGACTTTAAACTTATTTAACTTGATCTGAGATTCTCTTTACATTAGTTTTATAGTGTGTGCTGACAACTATAAGCTTATTTGTGCCTGTTTTTATTTCAGGAGAAACATCCGAGGGAAAGTTGAGACTATTAAACGTGAACTTAACGTCTCCTGAGCCACGAAAGAGCAGCATCTGATCAGACGCATGAGCTGTTCCTCTGCTCGTCCGAGCGCAGGTACATCATTTCTCCTCAGAAACGAGCGGATTCCTTTTTGCTGACGTTGGTTTGGAAACAATAAACTGTGAAAGCCACAGAGATGAATCCGAGCAGTTTTGAGCTGCCGTCTCAACCGCGTCAGCATTTCTCCACATTCCTGGATTGTCACATTCATTGTCTAAACTTGAAACGGCTTAGTTGAATGAATATGACGTGAAAAATCAATCAAAATCACTGCAAGCCCCAGTCAACATGTGCACAGGACTGGAATGTAATGTTCATTTGAAATTACAGAATAACCCAAATTAATCATTTGGAAAATAAAACCCCCTGAATGTATTTTGAAAAACGGTTCCTTCAGGACTTTAAAACTCATAGAGCTTCACATGTGATTTATTTAAACCGTCTAGTATCAGGACATATTTTCAATACAAGACAAGCAGAGATCTGATAAAAGTAAAGCATGTAATAGACTCCAAGAATGAAAAAAATCCTGTAGGCATTCGAGTTCACCCAGTAGGGTCTCATTTGATCCCATTACGATCATTTTAAATGGTGTGCAAGGTTGAATTCTGATAGGAATCCTGTGCATATTGCTTTAAGACCCCTGTAGGGAGTTCAGGATGGTTGTAGAAACGCATATCAGACCTGACAGATTTACTGTGTGTGTGAGTGCGTCTGTGTGTGTGCGTGCACGTGTGTGTGTGTGAGAGAGAGTGAGTGTGTGTGTGTGTGTGTGTGCGTGTGTGTGTCTGTGTCTGTGAGTGTGTGTGTGTGTGTGTGTGTGTGTGTGTGAGTGAGTTGAGTGAGTGTGAGTGAGTGTGTGTGTGTGTGTGTCTGTGTGTGTGTGTGTGTGTGTGTGTGTGTGAGTGAGTGAGTGAGTGAGTGTGTCTGTGTGTGTGTGTGTGTGAGTGTGTCTGTGTGTGAGTGAGTGAGTCTGTGTGTGAGTGAGTGAGTGTGTGTGTGTGCGCACGTGTCTGTGTGTGAGTGAGTATGTGAGTGAATGAGTGTGTGTTTGTGTGAGTGAGTGTGTGTGTCTGTGTGTGAGTGAGTGAGTTAGTGCCTGTGTGTGTGCGTGCGTGCGTGTGTGTGCGTGTGTGAGTGAGTGTGTGTCTGTGTGTGAGTTAGTGCGTGTGTGTGTGCGTGCGTGCGTTCATGCGTGCGTGCGTGTGTGTGTGTGCGTGTGTGTGTGTGTGTAGATTTCACCATCCTTGTGTCAATAGAATTTCCAAAAATATAATCAAAAGAATGAAAAGAATTTCTTTATAAGCTCATAATAACATCGTAAATGAGCAGCGCACCCAAAATTGAACGTTTTTCAACATTCACCCTCATGAAGGTTATGGTGAAAATTTGCAAAACGTGTTTCAAACTGTTCTTTTTCCGTCCTACAAAAGCACACAGTGACCAGCAGCTGCACGCTGCAAAAAAATTATATATTTATATAGCATATTAGAATGATTATAAAATATATATTCCAAGTCTTCTGAAGCCATATGATTGCTTTGTGTAAAGAAAAAACCTAATTTTAAGCTCAACATTTGTCATTTTGACATCAAATGTCATAGATGCCTGGTTTTGAATCGAATGCGATTTGACAGATGCTTTCATAGTGCTTTTTATCCTTTTTGAAGTATCGCCATCCACTTCAACTGCAATATAGGGCAGCTGAAGATCATATAAATCAAATGAGTTTTGAATGGCAAGAGTAAATGATGGGTATTCAAATCCAAAATGTGCTGTTTTTTTGTTTTTGTTTTATTTGGTTACACTTTATTTTGCTGGTCCCCTTTAGACATTTTGTTGCTTATAAGTAATGCACCTGTCAACATGTCAACTATCTCTCATTAGAGTATTAGTAGACTGTTATGTTTAGTAGAATAAGTTGACCGCCTACTGTCAGAATTTATTCACTATAGTTTTAGAAAATGGTAATTAAATGTGACAATAACTCAGTTGATATTTCACTGGTTTTGTCTGTCTGTCAGGTTGGGTGCAGGAAGCTGAAGACGAGGATGCAGGAATTTCAAAGTAGTTGATTTATTTACACAATTAACTTCAGGAACATACAGGAACAAAATAACAAACTCCAGGAATTCAGTAACACAACCATACAAGGACGACGACCAACAAACACTGAGGGAAAACACAGGGCTTAAATGACCAGGGACTAATAGGATAATTAACAGAACACAGGTGAAGGGAATTACTAATCAGACAGAGCGGGAAAACTAACAGGACTGAACCAAAATCATAAAAGACGGGGGAAACAAGATCTCAAAACTGAACTAATAACAGGACTAAACCAAAATCACAAATACAGGGGGAAACATGATCACAAAACAGAACTTAAACACATTGAAACATGACACCGTCCTTCTGTTAGACTCTCACACATGAATTGTGTTGAATATCTGTCAGCTGGTAAATTTAACTACACAATTAGATAATACCAGTTTAGCTCAACCAATCACCAAGCAATGCTTCATGTTGTTCAGTCTGTGTGTAAAGGTCACATTAGCAATTAAAGAAAAAACACTATAGAAAATATGATCAGCTCAAAGTGTCGGAATAATTTTTGGTCCCATTTTTGAATAAATTTTTACTGGTAGTCACTGTATGAAGAATATTTGGGTATAATATGTCACAGTTTACTTCATTTACATAAATGAACTATAGTGTCCAGCACACACTAGTAAAAAAATATCAAAAATGATATCAGGTGTCTGAATAATGTTTGGTTTGACTGTTACTTATATTAAGTATAAAATAAGAGTTAGCAGATATTAATCAGACAGTCTAATATTACTCTAATGAGAGTTAGTCGACATGTAGTTTCAAAGCTACTTATAGTTAGTAGGGGACCATCAAAATAAAGTGTTACCAATTCTTTTATTAATAAGAATAGTTTTGAATGTTCCCATGAATGCAAGGGTGTGTGTCCCGTTTGAGCCTGGAATGAACCAGCTGTGCACATTTTGTCTCCAGATCTAAAAGCTTCGCCTAAAGGCTTTTTTTGCATCATGTAGTTTTGCATCTTCCGCATGACTGAACTATAATCAAACTCCACTCCAAAAATCTGCCGTTTTTTTTCATGTCAATTTTCCTTTCTAGCTAAATTAAAAGCATTTCCCCGACACAAAAGAGCATCTATAATTAATGGACTGTTACTCCAAACGTTGGTATGACCATTCGTTCACCTTGACGTCTGAATGAGGTCGAATCGGCTGCCGTTCTCTCACTAATGCTGAGGCTTTTGTTAAAACTCTCTCCACGTATTCAGAATTAGTCCTGCTTATGGGGTTATTTTTGATCAGCCATTATGATTTCTTGAGTGTTACTGTGTTATTTCCACAGACTTATGTTCCTATGGAAACCAGATGAGGGATGTTATTATGCACTGTGTCGATATTTTCCTCTGTTCATTGAGGTTGTCTAAGAGAAAAGATTGTAGAAAAATAGTATGACATTTTATATACAGTACATGTACAGCGGCGGCCTTAAGAATCTGGGGCCCTACCCACATAAAACATTAAAACAAACATAATAGAGCAGAAAAAGCAAGGATTCCTGTTGGTTTGCATCAATGGTATATTATTTTATTACGTGCACTTTCAGCTTCATGAACAGGCAGCTCAATATAGAAATAATCCAACCTTATTTTATTAAAACTATATACAATTATACAGCGTTTTACTTTGGAATAAGCCTCGACATTTCACGCAGGGCAACTTAATTGATTTGCGCAGTATATTTTCAATAGTCTGCAGTGTTTCCCCTACGATTTTGTTTCAGGGAGGGGGGGACTGCTAGTGTTGCGGAGCGGGCGTGTTACGGATACATGGTGTAATTTTTTTAATTTTATTAATTGAAATCATGTATTATGAATCATTAAACTTATACAACTTTTTTTTTTAAATATATGAAGAAAAGAAATTCACACTAATTCTGTGTTGTGTTTTTTCTGGTAATAAAATGAAGACATAAAACACAAATTTGATCATTTATCATAAATTTTAATCATATGAAATTAAATAAACTTCAGTTTTGATGATAATTTATTTGGATTAGTGTTAGTGTATTATTACATTGGGACATATCTAAATTCTAATGTACCACAGTAATATATCATTTCTGTTGAGTTAAACCGAACTTTTATTTTGACGGGTTGCCGTGAAGACCTTTTGAGTTTCTGTGTGTTTATGTCATGATGATAGTTTTTCTCAAATGAAGCGTGAAATGATCACGAAGTGACTTTCAGAGTGGATCTAGAGCCTGGAGAGGAAGTTCATGCATTTGTGTTTTCATATAGGCCAAAAAACAGCGCAAGCGTCACACGTGCTTCAATGTGTGTGTGTGTGGTAAATGAAACTGCGCGTCGGCGGCACCATTCATTCACACAGAACAAGCAGGATTCGTATTTAAATAGTCTTTGTGTTTTAATATTCACACACACTAGTCTACATCGCGATTTAATTTCAAGTGTACTGAACTGCTTTCTATTTTTTCCTCAAATTTACAAATTCCGTGGAATTCCGCGTTATACACTAAATTCTTTTTTATGACTGGATTTCGTCAGCATTTTAGGGGGGGGGAGGGGGTCGTTTGGTAAAACAATGGTAGGGGAAACACTGGTCTGAGCTGACTTTAAAAAAAACACCTCAAACATCCCCTCAACTTGAATTATTTAACAAAAGCAAAGAAGAAAAAGTGCCTGACTGACACTGAACCGAACTTCTCATAAATAACGATGGGCTCCGTGTTATTTCTGCACCGTGGACAGCCTGGCAAAAGTATAAATAGACACACAAACTACCGATATTATACTTCAGATCGCTTAAGCCGTTCGTGGGGGGGGGGGCGGAAAACGTCGCCATGGTAACCGCGACTTCGACCAATCAGAGACGTCAGTGTTTTGCTTAGAATTGTGGGTAGTGTAGTATTCTCCAGAAGATTGCGAATAACAAGGTTGATTTCATACCTTGTGGCTTTTATAGGAGCAGAAACTTAACCTCGTAGCTCGTGGTCAATCTACCTCGGATGGTTTAGACATTATGGCTGAAAATCAATATCCTACGGAGAAAATGAATGGGATTTTGAAGGGCGGGGCCTGTTTCAATTGAAACGGGTGAAACATAGGTATGGCCGCATTTGAATATATATATATATATATATATATATATATATATATATATATATATATATATATATATACACTCACCTAAAGGATTATTAGGAACACCATACTAATACTGTGTTTGACCCCCTTTCGCCTTCAGAACTGCCTTAATTCTACGTGGCATTGATTCAACAAGGTGCTGAAAGCATTCTTTAGAAATGTTGGCCCATATTGATAGGATAGCATCTTGCAGTTGATGGAGATTTGTGGGATGCACATCCAGGGCTGGGTATCGATTCAGATGTTCAAATTCGATTCGATTTCGATTCACAAGCTCACAGTTCGATTCTCGATTCGATTCTCGATTCGATTCTCGATTCGACTATAATGAAAATAGATGTAATACAAATCTCAGTCTAAATATCAGTTATCATTTTTTAGACAATTTTTTATTGCATTGATCTCACCTAAATGTTTATTTTTACAATGGGGTAATTTTTTTGTTAAGAGTTTATGCAACACATGGAAGCTTGATTTCAATCTTTGAATTAAATTGAAGAAAAGTAGCACAAATAAATACAATAGAATAAAGACACAAATAAAGAGACATAAAAAGTAAAGTTTTTGGGTTGGTCAGAAATACTACAGAAACTGAATAAAGTAATCCAATGTAAAATAACACTGGATAGTCTTTTAGTCCTGACTGAATTAAATACATAGGCTATTAATTCTGATTCCTTACAATTAATGCTATATTATGTTGTTTTGACAACAAAATTAATGACAGACATATATGGCTGCGTTCACTTTAAGAACTAGTGCACGGATCCATTAATGTTTCATTATACTGTCTGTCACACGCGTTTTATGCTTATTTAAGACATAACCGACTGTCTTTACAAGGTTACTCACCAAGACCAGAGTTTTGACATCATTTTGCGTGTTTTTAACTGTTAAAGCGATTTAATCCACGAAAAAGAACTTTTGTTACTGGCGAGCTGTTTGTGAGGTGGATTTAGGCTTCACTGTATGTGCACGCAATGAAAAACATGCGCGAGTGCAGGGTTCTCAAGTTTTATCAAAAGCTTGGAGTGAGATCACATGCGGTTAGGGGAGGAGCCTAAATGGAGCCCCGCCCCCAATTTTACCCATTGTTCATAATTAACCAGCAAAAATTGAAATTATAACAATTGGTAAATCTGATAAATGACAGAGCAATTCATCACATCAAATATAGGCCTACTCTTTAATGTTATATTTCAAAATTAGGCTACAAATATATAACAAATTGCTCCAAAATGTTTGGAAAAACAAATATTTTTTACATTTTTCCCTGACATCTTTGAAAAATACAAATGCAATGGCAATGATTAGGCTAATGTATGTTTTGACAGGATATACAATATTACCAAGAGCACTCTGCTTTAGCCTTAATGTAACTAGAAATACTATTAATACAGTATAATATAGAATTTAAAATAAACTGAAGAAATACATCTTCATTCCTTCCCATACCCAATAACATTTCCTTAGCCAAACTGAGCCAAAGCTTTTGGCCTGGTTGCAAAGCAGTTGTAGAGTTTTTGACTGCATCAATATACGATGGGCTATATATTAAATGTTCTAGAACTTCTAGTCTAAAAATGTTAGGCGAGCTTTCTTCCAACTTACTTTCACCATCACGACGTGTGTTCGCGCGATGTCGCGGTGGCCGAACTTCCGTGTGTGTTCGCGGACTTCGCGCGTCTATAAGTTGCCTAGTAACGAACGCAATCTGGCCGAGATGCGGACGCGCTGGCGGCAGGAAACTTATCTTTGTGTGCATGCGCCTCGTATACAACGTTATATATAAAGCTTGCAGGACAACTTGGTTGGCATTGCCTTTTCAGCGTGAGAAATACACGGTGTGGCGTGTGAGCGTGTGAACTGGTTGAACTGCGTGTGTCTCACGGCCAATGCGTGAGACTTGAGAACCCTGCGCGAGTGCGCGAGCACTGGATAGTTTAAAATTGCTTTAACGTTTATCATTTTCACGTCTTTTTTAAGTTTTACCAGTTTAAACATTCGTTACGATGCAATGCTGGCCCGATTGTGCAAGTGAATATTCTGTCATGTCCCGACTCCTAAACACGAGTGTGTATCGACGCCTGCAGCGCTTGACGCTTGCCTTGTGCAGAGAGAGAAGACGCAGCACCGCGAGCCCTGAAAATGGAAAAGATCGATTCGTGGCCGTTGAGAATCGATTTTGAATCGACCACATTTTAAAAAACGATTAATTCGAAAAATCGATTTTTTTGCCCAGCCCTAATGCACATCCAGGGCACGAAGCTCCCGTTCCACCACATCCCAAAGATGCACTATTGGGTTGAGATCTGGTGACTGTAGGGGCCATTTTAGTACAGTGAACTCATTGTCATGTTCAAGAAACCAATTTGAAATGATTTGAGCTTTGTGACATGGTGCATTATCCTGCTGGAAGTAGCCATCAGAGGATGGGTACATGGTGGCCATAAAGGGATGGACATGGTCAGAAACAATGCTCAGATAGGCCGTGGCATTTAAACGATGCCCAATTGGCACTAAGGGGCCTAAAGTGTGCCAAGGAAACATCCCCCACACCATTACACCACCACCACCAGCCTGCACAGTGGTAACAAGGCATGATGGATCCATGTTCTCATTCTGTTTACGCCAAATTCTGCCTCTACCATCTGAATGTCTCAACAGAAATCGAGACTCAACAGACCAGGCAACATTTTTCCAGTCTTCAACTGTCCAGTTTTGGTGAGCTCTTGCAAATTGTAGCCTCTTTTTCCTATTTGTAGTGGAGATGAGTGGTACCCGGTGGGGTCTTCTGCTTATGTAGCCCATCCGCCTCAAGGTTGTGCGTGTTGTGGCTTCACAAATGCTTTGCTGCATACCTCGGTTGTAACGAGTGGTTATTTCAGTCAAAGTTGCTCTTCTATCAGCTTGAATCAGTCGGCCCATTCTCCTCTGACCTCTAGCATCAACAAGACATTTTCGCCCACAGGACTGCCGCATACTGGATGTTTTTCCCTTTTCACATCATTCTTTGTAAACCCTAGAAATGGTTGTGCGGGAAAATCCCAGTAACTGAGCAGATTGTGAAATACTAGGACCGGCCCGTCTGGCACCAACAACCATGCCACGCTCAAAATTGCTTAAATCCCCTTTCTTTCCCATTCTGACATTCAGTTTGGAGTTCAGGAGATTGTCTTGACCAGGACCACACCCCTAAATGCATTGAAGCAACTGCCATGTGATTGGTTGATTAGATAATTGCATTAATGAGAAATTGAACAGGTGTTCCTAATAATCCTTTAGGTGAGTGTATATACATATATAAATATATATATATATATATATATATATATATATATATATAGTACGGGGTTGGCCTCTGTTTTTGCCTTTAGATATGCCTTCGTGGCACAGATTCAACAAGGTGCTGGTAACACTCCTCACAGATTTTAGTCCCTATTGTCATGATATCATCATGCAGTTTCTGCTGCACATCCATGTTGTGAATCACCTGTTCCTCCACATCCCAAAGCTGCTCTATTGGATTGAGATCTGGTGACTAGAGGCCTAGCCTGGCTAACGTCAGACCACGTCTCATTGAAATTGAGACTTGGTCCGGGAACCACATGTTCATTTTCTCGTATTTGAGGCGTGGTTTACGAATGCCCAGAGCCGTTTATTGGGTGCTACGAATGTCTATCAAATGCGCCTGTACGTAGCTCATAACCAATCGTTTCAATTATACCAGATGACGTATGTAGAGCGAAATAAATTAGACGAGGAAGAAGACGATGGGTCCGAGATGTATTTGCGTTCTAAACTACTTAGAACAATATCTAAGGCTGCATCGAAAGGTAACTTCGCGTCTGCTGCCATGTTGGATCCATAGGAATAGAGAGCCTAAGCCCCTCCCCTTCCGGTCGATCACCATGGGACCTTATATCGGAAAAATATTGTATGCTAGTCAATGGCGAGAGACAACAAATTCTTTGATCTCCTTTGAATTGTGCCCTGAATTACACATGTGATCTTTGTCAATTTAAAAGATACATTTTAAAGTCAAGAAAGTCGCAGTTTGATGTGAAACTGTTGAGGGATAAGACTGTGAAAATACGTAATTACAAAGACTACAAACCCCAAAGGCGCACATTTCCTCTCAATGACTGAAGCTAACTTTACTGAAGCAAGCTAACTTTACTGAAGCAAGCTAACTTTACTGAAGCAAGCTAACTTTACTGATGTTAACTTTACTGAAGCTAACTTTACTGAAGCTAACTTTACTGAAGCTAACTTTACTGAAGCTAACTTTACTGAAGCTAACGTCTGTCATTGTTTCTATAGTCTTGCATTATAATCGTAACGTTACGCCGTCATGCCTGAGTGTTTTGTACCAGACTGCACACACACACGAGCAGCGGATCTCGCTCGTTGTTTCGCTTCCCGGGAGATGCAGTTCATTGAGCGATTTTCACATAAAACTAAATGTTACTCTTCTGTTTCATGACAAACTGCGACTTTCTTGACTTTCAGAATTATCATATGTGTAAACATCATATGTGTAATTCAGGGCACAGTTCAGACGGAATAAAAAGATAAGTTGTCTCTCGCCATTGACTACCATACATGTTTTTTCCGAAATAAGGTCCCATGAGCCGGAAGCGGAGGGGAGGCTCTCTATAAACATACTGCTTCGGTGTGTCGCATAGACGTCGTCATCGTCTTGCTGCCTGCTCCCTCCCCATTCTGTGATTGGTCCCCTCGCTGAGGCGAAAATTTGGTCCATGGTATCCAGACTACCTAGCAGCGTGAATAAAATCGTGCTGCGCAAAGGCAGTATGGGGAGACCCAGGCTAGTGGAGGCCAATTGAGTTTAGTGAATATATATATCCAGGCAGGGTTCCCACGGGTCCTTCATATTCTAGAAAATTTGTGAATCAGGAAAAAAAAATTCAAGGCCCTGGAAAGTTTTTGAAAATAAACATACATAGATACAGGTCCTTGAAAGTGCTTGAATTTATTTTGTGAAAGAAGTTTTCTGGAAAAATAATCCATTTTATATTATTCCGGTCAGCTAATGTGTTATTTCGCCAACACTTCGTGGCCTATGCATATTAGCTTGCTTGATTTACGTTAGTTACGCTTATTTACATGTTACGTTAAGGCCTTGTGTCCACCAAAGCGTTTATCCACGTGCCTGGCGTATTTTTTCAATTGTTTTCAATGGGAGCGCTGCGTTTTTTAGACGCCTTGAGCGTAACGAGGCGCTGAGTGTTTTCTTCATGCTGAAGCCCTGAGCTCTCGCCGTTTTTTACAGGTCGCCGAGAGTTGAAGAATGTTCAACTTTGGGTAAAACCAGAGACTATTTATATAGAGACATGCCACTTACTCAATCCTCAAAACAACTATATAGGGAAAACCCGTAACGCCAAAGATGGCGGTTGTATGCACATGTCCCGCCCCCCCCGCTGGAAAGCCAATCGTCTGCCTTTAACAGTCAAGCCGGGAAACATTTAAGCCTATCGTCTGGTTCCACTGACGCATGCGCATAGTTGAGGTTTGCGACAGTGGAAAATACGTTACTGTTTGAAAAGGCGGCAGATTTGATATGCAGTGTATGTGTGCGTTGTGTAAATATCAGACATCCCAAGTGTCTACCGCATATTTATAGCGGCTCCCTGATGCCCAAAATTAGTTCAAATCTCCCGGAAACTAGAGCGAGCGAGCGAGAGCTCACACATACTGTGTTTCAAACCGTGTAGCGCGCGCACGTCAGAGGGAGAGAACCCTTGCGCATGCGTAGTAAAGTATAACCTGTGGGGGAAAAGGCGTTTTAAACCTTATTTTGGGGCAAAGTCATCAAACTTTTTCAGCGATTTTTATCATATTTTACTGCTGTTTCTATACATGCAGTTTTTATGTCCCGGTGACCAGTGAAAGTGCAGTTCTGACTCTCTGCCCATTCATTTAGATAGGAGCCTGGTCTTGTTAGTCCGAAATAGCTGCCCGGAGGCGTTGCCAAGATGGCGGCCGAGTGGCACGACTTGCCTAAAAGGACTTTGGTAAAACGCAGCGCTCATCACTGTCACTTTTTACGCAGCCGTCCAATCACAGTGGAGGAGGGGCGGGGCTAATACCACACCGACCAACTGTCACAACATTCTTTCTGTACAACGACATCCACCAGCAGAGCTAACTGAACAACACGGATGAAAAATACATTTAGTATGAAACAAATTATCTGCGAAATCAGTTACAAGTAAAACTGTGCTGCGGATATTCTGTATCATAGCAACTCATTAAGTTTGCTAAAAACGCTTTGGTGGACACACGGCCTAAGTGTTCCCTGCATGACGTACTTTGTGTTGTACGTTGCCATGACGTTCCCGCACGGACAAAACTACTACAGTGGTACCTGAACGTTTATTGTTGGACACAACAAATGTGTCCCCACTCCCCACATTAAGCCCTTAAATTTGAGGGTATTGGACCCGGAAAGTCCTTGAAAGGTCCTTGAATTTGAAGTTAACCGAGGTGTGGGAACCCTGCCAGGGCTTGACATTCACTTTTTTGCTGATCAGCCACTGTGGCTAGTGGTTTTCCAAAGTTACGCGCCACGCAGTATTTTGACTGGCAGCAATTTTGACATCGATACCAAGGGGTAAAACTGCCATATAGATATTTTTAATATCATCTCATAATTTGGCAGCAGGAATATTAGGCTGCAGATCCATTATACTGTTACACATGCGTTTTCTTTCTCAACTGTTTACGTTCACTTAAAACAACTGACTGTGTTTACGTGAATACTCGCCAAGACCGGCATTTTGACATTATTTTGTGTGTATTTGACTGTTTAAGTGCAATAAGCAGCGAAAACGAACTCGAGATGGCTTTATGTGTGCGCACTTTAGGTGTGAGCACAAAATCTGCGGGAATGAGTGAAATTATGCGCAATACACTCAATCCCATGCCGAAATTCAAATTCTCTCAAACACACACACACACACACACACACACACACACACACAAACAAACACACACACACACACACACACAAACACACACACACACACACACACACACACACACACACACACACACCGGTTTGGAAGAATACTTTTTTTTTTTTTTTTTTTTGAAAGGTCCCTATGTTCACCAAGGCTGCATTTATTTGACAAAATACAGTAAAAACATTAATATTAAAATAATCATTATATAATGTAATTTATTCCTGTGATCAAAGCTGAATTTTCAGCATCATTACTCCAGTCTTCAGTGTCACATGATCCTTCAGAAATGATTATTTGAAGAAACATTTCTGATTATTATCAATGTTGAGAACAGTTGTGCTGCTTCAGATTTTTGTGCAAACCATCATACATTTTATTTTTCATGATTCTTTGATGAATAGAAAGTTCAAAAGAACAGCATTTATCTGATATATATTTTTCTAACATTATAAATGTGTTTATAAAAAAACTAACAAAACTATTTATATTTGCAAGACGATTTTAAAGAACAACAGTGATGAGGAGAATGTTGAACAAATGACTGACCACTAGAAACAGATGATTGAGATTATGGAGATGATGAAGAACATGAGGATGATGATGATAACTAACATTATTAGCAGAATGTGAAGTACATCGTGCAGCGCCGTCTCGTCTTGTGCGTCAGTGCTGAGATTGTTCTGTTCTGTTCGGCTGGAAAGACCAGTGAAAGGACAAGATGTCACCTTTCTCTATTCTAGTCAAAGCTATCACTGCGATGGAGGTGATCATCAAGTGAACATCTCATGGGGACCGAGACAGAGAGACAGGACATCTCTCAGCTTGATTCTCTATTGCATTTGGTCCAGAGCACAAAATTTGAGAATAAAACCAGTGGTGACAAAAAAAAAGGGGGGGAAAGAGCAGAACAGAAGTGAGCGGAGAGAGAATTCACTGAAGCAAATGAAGTGACAAAAACATCGTCATGCACTGCAAGCATTAACCCTTCATGATATGCATAATTTCTGAAAATTTATATCTTTCCTCTCTATGTAATTTTTTTTTTGCATTTTAACATTCCTCCTTAGGATGAATCGCTTCTCTATTCCTCATCTACTAAATTAATAAATGTTTTCCCTCATCACACTTTTTTGAGATTATTGGCTAATATGGAAACTACATACTGTAAAAAATGGTCAACAAACCACAGAGTGATTCATTTTATATATTCATTAATATTACCTGTTTCATCCTTGCTCTCCAACGGGACGCTCTTTTTCTTGCCGTTTTTGCATTTTAAAACCTAAAACCAATTATAATTGTGTTCCTTCTGCATAAATACTCAAATATCCACAGTTAAAATCGGGTTATAATCATAATAGAATACAACAATACTGTACAAGTAGTATCAATATAAAATTAATACTGTGACCAGCAGTATCAAAATGTAAAGTTACGTATATATAAAATGTATAGACCTACTCTACACGGTTAACTAAAACCATCAAAAATAAGAGAAAATAAACGTTAACTGAAATAAAATATAAAAAAGCTTTTTTATTTCAGCTATAGTTGCCAAGTAAGGCTATAATTTTAGTTAACTTGATGTGCTAAAACAACTAAAAACTAAAATAAGATTAGTAAAAACTATATAGATTTTTTTTAAACAGAAACTTATATTTAAATAACGAAAAATATAAAATTAAATAATAATAAAAATGATAATAGTATTCAGTGATACTAAAAAAAAACAAAGTACAGTGCACATTTTCTGTATTGAATATCCAATTCCCAAAATGTAATGCATTATCTTCCACCTCCTTTAAAGTTCATAAAATTTGATTAAAAATGCAAAATAACTTTTTATTTGAGGTTGCTGAAGAACAGAGCGTGCAAACCCATTTCAAACACCGGAACTGAATTTGAGTTTCCGTCAGATGGATTCAGTTTGTTGGGTCTGAAATGAGACGGTTCACTGCAAAAAAGAATAGGATCCTTTTAAATACATAATTCAATAAAGAACAGTGTGTCTCATTGCATTTATCATTAGAGACCATCTTTCTATATCAGTGTCTGACTGAACGGCTCTCTGACTCATAAGAGAAGCTACTGATATACAGAAAGTGACTTTAAAAGGAACGTGACGTCCAAAGATTTTTTTATTTGATCTGAAATAGACTGTCTCAAAGAGATTTACCTTTAAAAAAACACATTATATGAAAAGAAATGGCTACTTTGTCATTACCTTCTCACTTTCATGTGATGTGTATGTAGCCAGGGCCGTAACACATACAAGTTATTTTATTTAGTTTAGGAATAAGTTTAAAGTTAATTGGAATTGTAAAGATAATATTTGCAAAATTATCCATTCATTTGTCTTAGAAAAATAATGAGAAAATCTGATATCCCTTTCCATATGATGAAATCTAATATCCAATAGATTTTTGACTATTTTTCCAAAAGGTTGTGATTTTTTTAAAGTGCCCATTGTGCTTTTTGGGATAATAACTTTCATGTAGTATGTAATAAAGCTGTTTGTGATTGTAAAAGGTCAAAGTGTAGATAATTGGAGTTATTGTTTCCCAAAAGAAAGAAGTGATTCTGAACTGTAACAAATTAGCATAATTCTATCCTCTGGTCTTGATTGGCTGAACAGCATCTCTTAGCTCCGCCCTCAAACACTAGTGTATCTGAGACTGGAAGAGTTTGGTTCGTGTTGTTCGTGTCGAGAAGACGCTGTTTTCTGCTGACAAAGCAAATCCACTGTGATGAGATTGATACGGTAAAGCTCACGCCATCGTTACTGTTCGTATGTTTCCATCCACCTATTTGTATGCAAATACAACATAAATACACATTTCTGGATAATGCACAACAAAAAAAATGTCGGATGGAAACGCCAAGATGTGCATAAATCCTAAAATTCCCCGTATAAATTTTTTTTTTTTATCCAATAAGAAAACATGCACATAATTTATGATGGAAACACGTTAACCGAATAAATACGCAACAATAACTTTGCCTCAGCAGAGGCTGTGATTGGATAACTGGACTAACCAGCGGACCAATCGTATCACAGCATCTCAAATGTTTTTTGGTGATTCTAAAAGGCCTGAGCCGAAGTCTGTCATCAGAATGGTTTAGTTTAATTCCCTCCAGAAGCGTCTCACACGATTGTGTTCACAAACACCAGCATCCGAACCCAAGATAATGACAGTGTTTATTACGTTTCGTCTGACGCTCTGAGACGCAACTCGTTTATGATGGAGGGATAAAGAGCCACATTCTCTTTCCCAACTGCAGCGACTTCCGTTTTTATTACAGATCGTTTGCGTCAATTTCCCAGAAAGTGACGATTTTATTCTCTTGAAGATATGGGATGGAAATGCTGCTTTATTCGCAAATGTTTTATGCGATATTGAAATTTTGCGCATAAGTTAAATTATGCAACTTTGGATGGAAACTGTATCAAGATCTGAGGAAGAGCTAAAATTCCGATATGCTAATCAGCATTTCAGAGCAGAGTAGACCAATCACAACAGACTGGGCCGTCTGACCAATCAGAGCAGAGTAGACCAATCACAACAGACTGGGCCGTCTAACCAATCAGAGCAGAGTAGACCAATCACAACAGACTGGGCCGTCTGACCAATCAGAGCAGAGTAGACCAATCACAACAGACTGGGCCGTCTGACCAATCAGAGCAGAGTAGACCAATCACAACAGACTGGGCCGTCTAACCAATCAGAGCAGAGTAGACCAATCACAACAGACTGGGCCATCTGACCAATCAGAGCAGAGTAGACCAATCACAAAAGACTGGGCCGTCTAACCAATCAGAGCAGAGTAGACCAATCACAGTAGACTGGGCCATCTGACCAATCAGAGCAGAGTAGACCAATCACAACAGACTGGGCCGTCTAACCAATCAGAGCAGAGTAGACCAATCACAACAGACTGGGCCATCTGACCAATCAGAGCAGAGTAGACCAATCACAACAGACTGGGCCATCTGACCAATCAGAGCAGAGTAGACCAATCACAACAGACTGGGCCGTCTGACCAATCAGAGCAGAGTAGACCAATCACAACAGACTGGGCCGTCTGACCAATCAGAGCAGAGTAGACCAATCACAACAGACTGGGCCATCTGACCAATCAGAGCAGAGTAGACCAATCACAACAGACTGGGCCGTCTGACCAATCAGAGCAGAGTAGACCAATCACAACAGACTGGGCCATCTGACCAATCAGAGCAGAGTAGACCAATCACAACAGACTGGGCCATCTGACCAATCAGAGCAGAGTAGACCAATCACAACAGACTGGGCCGTCTGACCAATCAGAGCAGAGTAGACCAATCACAACAGACTGGGCCGTCTAACCAATCAGAGCAGAGTAGACCAATCACGACAGACTGGGCCGTCTGACCAATCAGAGCAGAGTAGACCAATCACAACAGACTGGGTCTTCTGACCAATCAGAGCAGAGTAGACCAATCACAACAGACTGGGCCATCTGACCAATCAGAGCAGAGTAGACCAATCACAACAGACTGGGCCATCTGACCAATCAGAGCAGAGTAGACCAATCACAACAGACTGGGCCATCTGACCAATCAGAGCAGAGTAGACCAATCACAACAGACTGGGCCATCTGACCAATCAGAGCAGAGTAGACCAATCACAACAGACTGGGCCGTCTGACCACTCAGAGCAGAGTAGACCAATCACAACAGACTGGGCCGTCTGACCAATCAGAGCAGAGTAGACCAATCACAACAGACTGGGCCATCTGATCAAATCAGAGCAGAGTAGACCAATCACAACAGACTGGGCCGTCTGACCAATCAGAGCAGAGTAGACCAATCCCAACAGACTGGGCCGTCTGACCAATCAGAGCAGAGTAGACCAATCACAACAGACTGGGCCATCTGACCAATCAGAGCAGAGTAGACCAATCACAACAGACTGGGCCATCTGACCAATCAGAGCAGAGTAAACCAATCACAACAGACGGAGCCATCTGACCAATCAGAGCAGAGTAGACCAATCACAACAGACTGGGCCATCTGACCAATCAGAGCAGAGTAGACCAATCACAACAGACTGGGCCATCTGACCAATCAGAGCAGAGTAGACCAATCACAACAGACTGGGCCGTCTGACCACTCAGAGCAGAGTAGACCAATCACAACAGACTGGGCCGTCTGACCACTCCGAGCAGAGTAGACCAATCACAACAGACTGGGCCGTCTGACCAATCAGAGCAGAGTAGACCAATCACAACAGACTGGGCCATCTGACCAATCAGAGCAGAGTAGACCAATCACAACAGACTGGGCCGTCTGACCAATCAGAGCAGAGTAGACCAATCCCAACAGACTGGGCCGTCTGACCAATCAGAGCAGAGTAGACCAATCACAACAGACTGGGCCATCTGACCAATCAGAGCAGAGTAGACCAATCACAACAGACTGGGCCATCTGACCAATCAGAGCAGAGAAGACCAATCACAACAGACTGAGCCATCTGACCAATCAGAGCAGGGTAAACCCCATTACAACAGACTGGGCCATCTGACCAATCAGAGCAGAGTAGACCAATCACAACAGACTGGGCCATCTGACCAATCAGAGCAGGGTAAACCAATCACAACAGACTGGGCCATCTGACCAATCAGAGCAGAGTAGACCAATCACAACAGACTGGGCCATCTGACCAATCAGAGCAGAGAAGACCAATCACAACAGACTGAGCCATCTGACCAATCAGAGCAGGGTAAACCCATTACAACAGACTGGGTCATCTGACCAATCAGAGCAGAGTAGACCAATCACAACAGACTGGGCCATCTGACCAATCAGAGCAGAGTAAACCAATCACAACAGACGGAGCCATCTGACCAATCAGAGCAGAGTAGACCAATCACAACAGACTGGGCCATCTGACCAATCAGAGCAGAGTAGACCAATCACAACAGACTGGGCCATCTGACCAATCAGAGCAGAGTAGACCAATCACAACAGACTGGGCCGTCTGACCACTCAGAGCAGAGTAGACCAATCACAACAGACTGGGCCGTCTGACCAATCAGAGCAGAGTAGACCAATCCCAACAGACTGGGCCATCTGACCAATCAGAGCAGAGTAGACCAATCACAACAGACTGGGCCATCTGACCAATCAGAGCAGAGAAGACCAATCACAACAGACTGAGCCATCTGACCAATCAGAGCAGGGTAAACCCATTACAACAGACTGGGCCATCTGACCAATCAGAGCAGAGTAGACCAATCACAACAGACTGGGCCATCTGACCAATAAGAGCAGGGTAAACCAATCACAACAGACTGGGCCATCTGACCAATCAGAGCAGAGTAGACCAATCACAACCATAGATATCATATAGAGACTAGATGCCCTATTGGCCGCTGGAAACCGAGAAATCCGGCCGCCATCTTGAACCGGTCGTATTCCTAGTTTCGTTGCGTGGCAGCAGATAAGATGCCAGAGCATTGTGGAGCATTTTCCTGTTCTAATCGTCGGACCATCGAAAATAGGGCTTTTCACAAGTAAGTCTTAACATTACCGTACTATTGGTTGTATTTTGTGAATAGAATATTACCAGATAATCAAGAAGGAGCAAGGATATTTGCTATTACTGTACTGAAATCGTTGTGAAATGCTGTTTACTGCATCAGCCGGTGTTCACCCGGCATGGAGAGGTGGGGTAACTGTTAAAGTAGTAATTACAAGAGCTTCTAGGTTATCAGATAAGCATTCAACTGCCCTGTTGTAATTTGTGTTTGCGCATGTAACAGGAGACCAGTTACACGCACATGATATCAGGAAGCAATGTAAATACAAGCATTACAGCGATGCGCAAATTGAGTTACCCCTCCAACTTCTAGTTTTATTGATAACCTATATCTTATCACATGCGATTTGGCTATTGATATTACAGAAGTCCTGTGGTAAAATTACATTATTAACTTACTCCATCTACCCTTGTAAAGTTAATCCGAATAGGGCTTTAGTCTCGACATTTTCCCCTCCCACATGCACATACAATAAAAAAGGTATAGGCTTAATTAAATCAGTAAATGCTCCACTAGAAATCAGTCATTTCTAAAAATTAAATTCGGACAACATTAATGTTGTCCGAATTTAATTTTTTAGAAATTACTGATGCAAACACGTTGAAAAGCTTCTTCTCAATTTTTATTACAGGTGGCTGCGTTCGGTGGATTCGGTGGCTGCGTTATGTGTGTGTGTGTGTGTGTGTGTGTTCGTGTGTATGTGCGTGTCACAAATCATAAATTGTTTCTTCAACTTATTAAAATATCTTACTTTACTGCAACTATCTGTTTCTGCTTCTTTATTATATTTATAGTGTGTGATTTGTAAAATACATTATATACTTCATCACACATATTGTGTCTGGTCACTTTATATCTATATCAGAATATTATATTACTGTTAAGCCTACTATGGATATTAAAATACGCCGGACCATGTGTCCTGTATCATAGCTACATGAATGACCTTTGCAGCAAAAAAAAAACCGCTTGAAAATCAGTTCAGTATTCAGTGATATATGATTAATTTAATGCGCTGACAGCTCATTTCACCTGCCATTCATTACACTGAGCGGAGCGGATGACCGGTTTAAGATGGCGGCTCCAATTCTCGTCCGTGCCAATAGGCAGTAGCGGTCGATAGGGCGTCTATCTATATGATGTCTATGATCACAACAGACTGGGCCATCTGACCAATCAGAGCAGAGAAGACCAATCACAACAGACTGAGCCATCTGACCAATCAGAGCAGGGTAAACCCATTACAACAGACTGGGTCATCTGACCAATCAGAGCAGAGTAGACCAATCACAACAGACTGGGCCATCTGACCAATCAGAGCAGGGTAAACCAATCACAACAGACTGGGCCATCTGACCAATCAGAGCAGAGTAGACCAATCACAACAGACTGGGCCATCTGACCAATCAGAGCAGAGCAGCTCTCGGAAAGGCGGGGTTTAGAGAGAACAAATCATAGATCGAACCTTTTTAGACACTGAGAGAAAAGAGCAGATGCTGCAATGGATATTATGAGACTAATAACGTGTTTTTTTACCTTTGATGCATGTACACCTGTTGTAAGAGACTCCAAAACAGCCTTTAGAATAGCATAATAAGTGCACTTTATATCATTTGATATAAAAACGCTCAAAACAAATTCAGAAAGCATGTCAAACCAATGATGTCTTGTATTGTGAACTAAACAAACACACGCATATCACTTATATGAAGTCAAATGTTTTTCATTATTACATTTTATATATTGTAAGATATATTAAATATAGTGTTACAGTGAAATACTCCAAGCATTTTATCCTTCCTTCTTCGTTTATCTTTTTGGCATTTAGTTTCTATTGTCTAGCGAGGGTCATGCCATTGTTTAAACTAGTGCAGTGCCCGTGCAAAATCTGTTTTTGAGTGTGTTTGTGCATGTTTTGTGTGTTATTTGTGCATGACTTAATGTTTAGCTGACAGTGTGTTAATGTCAGAATGTTTATTTGTAAACCACAACCTTCTAAACATCTTCAGTGTGTGCTTCTTTTACCGATATATTTACCGATATCTTTTGCATTTCTAATCCAAACAACGTCAAACTTGGCACTGCACTTACTCGCGCCCGTAGCAAGACACTCGTCAAGTTTGAAATCCATCGGACTAACGGTTCGAGAGATATGCGAATAACACACACACACACACACACACAGACAGACGTTCCTGTAATCTGTAGATAGATAGATAGATAGATGAATTCATCTGTGTATCTGGCTTTGACAGGTAGCCGTTTCAGGAATAGCTTCAGTAAACGCTCATAATAATCTGATGGAGCGCCACTGAAAGCCTTGAATGCCTGTTTTCTGCTCGGATGCATTAACTCAGGGCAGCCGCAAATAAAGACCAACAAGTTCATGTCCGAACAACAGGACAAAAAGCTCATATTGCCATGGAAACAAATAAAATGTGCTGTTTCTGGTCAAGTGAGTTCTGTCACGGTGAACTAAGGCTGATGTTTTAACTAGGTGTCATCATAACTATAGTTAAACCTTTGACGTAATGAGATGTGAAATAACAGCAAACAATGCAAGAGCTTCTGCAAGCCTTTCTGGACAATTGAGCTCATTTATCACAGTCAATACTTCTGTCTGCCAACACTTACTCTTCTCCGTCTATTGTGTTTGGTGGACAGCTTCACAAGAGAGTGTAAATCAAATGTTGTAGGGAAAGCAAATATGATGGTGTTGGTCTCTCCCTACTGGACACAGAACGTACTGCATTAATGCCGTAATAGAGACTTTATCAACTTCACTGTAAAAAAAATGGCTTAATTCTCACATACTGTCAAACATACAATATTTGTTTTATACTCTCTTTTGTGAAGATTTCCACCAAACACAAGATAAGAGTAACTCTGATTTAATTGCCTTTCCCTTGAAAAATATGACTCTTCATTTTCTGTAATTTAATTACGGTTACTTGCATTAAATAGCTACTGTATAAATTAAACCAAAATGTAATGTCTAATATTAAAATGTATGTTTTTTATTTATTTTTTATGTAGCTTTCTACAAAATACTTTGGTCAATTCAAGAATAATTTATACAATTTTATGGTATTTATTTAAAATAATTAAAATAGCTTTTTTAATGTATCCTTGTATTGTTCAACTGGTTGAGGTTGATATGGGATTTAGAAAGTAATTAGTAACAAGTAATGCAATACTAATAATCTAATTAGACTGTTGTAGATGTAATTAAGCTAGTAATTACTTTTTTAGAGTACGGTAACTTACCCAACACAGTATACATATGGACATGAATTCATTCTGTCTGCTTTAGACCTTGATTTATCATCAGTAGTGAATGTTAAAATAGCATTGTGCAGTGTTTTCAATTTTTAAGTACAATCAACTTGGATGTTTAAGTCATTTCAACTTAAATTACATTGAACTAACTTAAAAAAATTTTAAGTTAAATTTTATTCCTTAAAACTCACCTTTGATCACCAAAATTACATATGTAACGTTTTTTTGTTATGCCTTAAAATAGCTTGAATGTAACTAGACATGAATATGTTGACATGAACTCTAAGAATATGCAAATGAGCCCCGCCTCCACGCACTCACTCAGCTCAGAGATCCACTGGTTGACGATCACACGTTGATCTGATTGGTTACAAGGTCGTTTGTGACGTCAGAAACACCAGCGATTTCAAACCGTGTTTTTGAGGCTGAAAATACACAGCAATGCTGTCGACTTATGAATTTACACATGGTTTGTCTTAAAGCACATTAAAACACCACATAGATATATAAACAACATTAAAATCTGGTTTTTCACCACAGGGGGACTTAACTTATTTTGATGAGTTAAAAGCAATGCAAAAACATATGTTGCCATAATGGTCTATAATTTTTTTTAGTGTGGGTTTTGATGTTCAGTAGTTCATTTGAACGTTTTACTGGGCTAAATAGCAACAATTTTTTTAAAATAAATTTTAAATAAAACCGTGACAGTGGGTTGTGCTTTATAACACAAATGCACATATAATGCCTCTTCTTATAACATGCAACCATGCATTTACTTGCTGCATTTATACTGTACTTGTAAGTAGAGTTTTACTATTTACTAGTTGTTGTACCATGCCTAGACCACTAGAGGACGCAGTTTCAAACTTTTCTACAAACGTTTAAATAAGACTAGGTCTATACACTCTAAACAATGCTGGGTTGTTTTAACCCAAATTTGGGTAAAATATGGACAAACCCAAATGTTGGGTTAAAAATGTCATTTCAAATTTTAACCCAACTTTCAACTGTAATTTTTTTAATTGCATTTTTAACCCAACATGTGGGTTTGTCCATATTTGACCCAAATCTGGGTTGAAACAACTCAGCATTTTTTAGTCTGTATACAGGTGAAACTCGAAAAATTAGAATATGGTGCAAAAGTTCCTTTATTTCAGTAATTCAACTTAAAAGCTGAAACTAATATATTATATAGACTCATTACATGCAAAGTGAGATATTTCAAGCCTTTATTTGTTATAATTTTGATGATTATGGCTTACAGCTTATGAAAACCTTTTCACAATATTCTAATTCGAATTTGGGGTTTTCATATCTGTAAGCCAAAATTATAACAAATAAAGGCTTGAAATATCTCACTTTGAGTCTATATAATATATTAGTTTCACCTTTTAAGTTGAATTACTGAGATAAATGAACTTTTGCACGATATTCAAATTTTTCGAGTTTCACCTGTATTTGTATGCATGAACAGAGGGGTATAAAATTGCCACAAACATATAATTTAACAAGTGAATTGAACAGGTTTAATGACATTAATGTACACATCATCACACTAGGAACGTATGAAGGCAGTACAGGACACGTGACAGGTGGAAAGTTTACATTTACAGCACGACACACGTAAATCCAAAAGAGCATAAAATAAGACATTGTGTGAATAGTTGTATATAAAATAGATACAGTCGTTGATTAATAAGAGCTTGTCGTCAGATAAGGCCTTAAACATGAAGCGTATACATGCATGACATCTTTGTTGTGTTTGGTTGCACTCATTTTGAGCTTGTCTCGAGCATGCAAAAATACAGCTTAGATCTTCTCTCATGAGATCAAATGATGTAGCATAATTGCTTCCGTGAGTCCATTTGCTACAAAATATTGTAAACATATTATACATCAGCACCTGTAGTGTCCGCTTCGACAGTTCAACGAGAATGAATGGTCACTGGAAGGGTGAGATCAGATCAGTTTGTGACCTTTATGCATCAGTAAATGTGTAGTTGACTTGACAAGTGACAGCAGCTCAGAATAATGTTTCAACACACAGTTATCCGACTGACTTCATCACATCCACGTGATATGAAATCATTACACTCCCAGGCTGCTGTTTTAATACACTGACGCACTGCAATGTGATATTGCTTTTATACAACTCTTCATATTGAGTATCTGACATTTTTTTGTTGGTTGTTGCTCTGCCGAAGAAAACGGTTCCAGAAAAAGTCCTCTGGATCAACTGTCAACATGCTAGTGATACAGTGCAAGTGAAATGAATTCAGTGCTCTTATAAATACTCACTAGACTGCTAGTGTAATCCAATTAGTGTACCAGAACTAACTGTTGTATAGGCCTAAATATATTGATAGTTAAAAAAATATAAAACATGATTGGTCAATGCAGCGTTCCAGTAGTGCTAATATAACATGAAGAAACAGCTATGAAGCAAAACTATGGAAGCTTGACGTTGCCACTGGATAAAAACATTAAAAAGTAACTTTTTATCTCACAATTATATTTTTTTTCCTCAGAAGTGTGAGATGTAAACTCGCAATTGCGAGAAAAAGTCAGACTTGCGAGATATAAACTCGCAATTGTGAGAAAAAGTCAGACTTGCGAGATATAAACTCGCAATTGTGAGGAAAAAAAGTTAGAATTGCAAGAAAAAAATTGAATTGTGAGATATAAACTCGCAATTGCGAGAAAAATAGTCAGAATTGGCAAAAAAAAAGTCAGAATTGCAAGATATAAACTCATAATTGCGGAAAAAGAATCGCGAGATATAAATTCAGAATTGCGTGAAAAAAGTCTGAATTGTGAGAAAAAAGTCAAAACTGCGCGAAAAAAGTCCGAATTGCGAGAAAATTGCAAGATATAAACTCGCAATTGCGAGAAAAATTGTCAGAATTGCCAAAAAATAGTCGGAATTGCGATATATAAACTCGTAATTCCCAAAAAAGTAAGAATTGTGAGATAAAAAGTCGCAATTATCTTTTAAATTTCTTTATTCCATGGCGGAAACAATTTTCCATACAAAACACCTTTTAGCATATATCAGAAACTTTAGTTTTGTTGCATAGCAACATTCAGTCAAGTCTGGGACTGTATTTATTTTTTTGCAATTATCATAATAACAATTTAATAAAATATCAAAGCACCGAAATTAGTTCCAAAAGAAACCAAAACACAATTGTGTTGCCAAGCAACGCACAAACTGACAGTGGACTGATACAAAGAGGGAACTTTCAATTTATGTTTTAGGAAAATTTTAGGAACGCTGCTTGTCCAATCAAAAATAGATATGAAATTTAAAAAAAAAAGATATAATTCCGGTTCTGGATGATTGATCAATCGCTAAAATATGATGCAAAACAGCATACAACCGCACAATCCTTAGTTTCGTTGCATTGCAACATTCTGTCATGTCAGGGACTATATCTTTTGGCGGAATGATGGCTATTTATGACGGTTTAACGAAAATAATATACATTATAATAAAAGCAACGAAAATAGCTCCAAAAGAAACCGAAACAGGATAGAGCGTCTCGTGCTACCAAACAACACACATCTGGCGGATACTTGGAGCGAACTTTCCAGTGACATTTTAGGAAAACGTTATACTGCTTGTCCAATCAAACAGATATATTTAGATATATTTCCAGTCCTGGGTGAAGCTGTAATATGACACCGACGCGAAACAATGTTCGCCGTATCACTGCGCACAATCGCTAGTTTCGTTGCATAACAAAGCATGACTCTTTGCGAATTAGCTTAATAAAATAACGGTTTAATTTAAATGAAATGTGCATACTATCCGTACTAAATAGTATTCGAAATTAGAATTAGTGTGTCCCAAATCGTAGTATGTTGAAAATGCACACTAACGGCTAATATTGCCGCGTTGGACAAGGATTCGATTAGAACTACAAACACCAATAAAAAGTGTTACAAAAACTACAAACATGGCGGGTGTGCGAGTCTGACGAGAGGTTTAGATAAAGGGTTTTGACCAGTATCTAACCAGATGAAAATACATGTATTCATTGTTATCCACATTATATTTAATCTGCAACAACATTGTGAACTTTTGTAAAGGATACGTTTGGTCAATGCATCATTATGCAAATTGCGAACACATGAAAGACCCACGACATATCAACGTGACAACGTTTCTCTCCCAAACGGTAGGAAATTAAATAAAAATTGAATGTGGAGGATTTTAACTGACAAGATGATTGACAGGGCAGTATCACGTGACTAAGCGACAGAGCTGTCCGTTAAAGACGCAGTTATGACGAAGTAGTTTGTCCCAATTAAGTTCCCAACTGTCTTTTTTTTTTTTAATAAGCTTGAACTTGATTAGGCAGCAACTGACAGCCGTTATTGACGTGGTTCATCACTCTCTGTTTTAACTGCGCCACTTGCTCTCTCAGCACGCTCGCCGTGGACGCGAGCTCCGTGTTCTGGTTCTTCAGAGATTTCACTTTGTCTTCCAACCGGGAAATCCGCTCGAGTTTCCTCTTGCGGCATTTGGAGGCGGCGATCCGGTTGCGCAGCTTCTTTCTCTCGGCCTTTATGCGCTCTTGCGTGTCCATGTCGATGGGGGAGAGCGGAGGACTGTCTCCGAAGCTTTGCATGTCCGGAACGGTTTGCGGTTCGTCCTTTTGCGGTTGTTGCGTCGCCATTGGGTGCGCGGGCGGCGGCGGAGGGAACGGAATCGTGTCCGTTGAATAGTTCACCGTTGTACTTCCGTACGCGTTTAAGTTCGTATACACGGGCAGGTCCGTGGGCAAGGCGAGGTTAGAGCTGCTTGTGAGTCGGTTAAGCGTCGGTGGAACACACGGTCCACCGTTCAGCTGGTTCTGCTTGTGAAGGTCCTCCAGGGCTTTGACGAATCCCTCCGCGAACTCCTGCTCGTCGCTTACCGACTTCGGGTAGACGAACTGCGAGGTCGGTGTGGTGGTCACCATCCCGTTAGACTGGATAATCAGCCTTTCCAGCTCTGGAGAAGCCAGTTTTAGGAGCCCCAAATCGGGTGAATTAAGAATTCCCTCGGCATCTCTCAAATCTGGCTTGAGGTTCGAGCTATTCTGGTCGTCTAGGTTCAAACTCATGTCTTTCTTCATCATAATGCGTGATATTCCTTGGATATCCTCGTCTGGGTAAAGGCTTGTTCCCATCCTACTACACCCAGTGAAGGGTGTCCAAACGACGCATTTGATCGCACAAGTATTTCCTCGAACGTTTATTTTTATTCCCTTGATCGATTTATGGTATTGTTTTACGGTATTGTTGTTTCTCCCTTGCACGAGAGGTGTTCTCTATGGGCGTCAGTACGCATTTGCAAGTTTTCTATCCCTAAAAATTCCATTATGTCACTTTAGAACGCTCAGATTGGCCAAAGATGACGTTTTCTTCCGGTTTCATTTGCATAAAGGGCGGCGCTTGCCGCTGTCGCCACAGAGACGGCGAGTAAACGGCAAACAGTGCGGTGCATTGTGGGTTGATGTCATAGCGAACGTAGAGAGCGCGCGAGGGTGGGGAAACAAGGCAAGCCTGGCTGGTAGAAAATGTTCCCTTCTTTTTGAACATGTTGAAGGTCTTTGTTTGTATGCTTGATCAAGTGTTCCAGTTCCACTCTAGCTTTTTTTTTTTTTTATCTGATGGAATAATCCACACTCGTGTAGAGTTGGAAATAGAGATTAATATTTCTTATTCATTTTATCAATCCCAAGTCTTTAAACTTTATTTATTTACAGGTTGTCCCAGACTTGTTGATCCCACTGTACATAATATACACTTTAAATATGAGTTATTTAAATGTATAGGCTTATATGCACAGCCACAGTCAACTTTTTTTTTAGCTTTTTTCTTTTCAAGATGTATGCAAAAGTGCTGAAACTAAAGTGAAAGGGATATTGGCTATTATAAAAATGTTTATGAAACATAATGTTTCAGCAGTATAGCCGGTGTATATTATCCAACATACTTTTAGGTCGGACAATAAAACTATAAATGCTCATAAGTTGCATAATGCTTACAAGAGAGATGAAACTCTGCATGTGCACTCAAATAAATTAAAATAAGCCTATTTTCAAGATTTATGCATTTCAATTAATGGTACAATTCCATTGAATAATCCTTACATATTATTCATATTATGCATTAAGACTTTCATTTTAGTAAAAAACAAACCTAGAGCTTAATAAAACATTTTGTATAAATCTTAATGGAACGGGTGAATGAACCATTTATTATAACCATTTATATAACCATTGTATTCATAATTTGTTTTTAATTAAGTGTTTTAATAAGCTCTAGTTTTTTTATTCATTTAAAATTCTCAATTCATAATTTGAATAATATTTGAAGATTACTCAATTCAATTTGTTATCATTTTACTATTATTTGAAATGCGTAAATCTTAAAAAGCTTATTTTAATTAATTTGTGTGCACATGCACATGAGGACTTTCATCTCTCTTGTATAAGCATTATGCAATTTATAAGCATTTATAGTTTTATTGTCCGGCCTAAAAGTATGTTGGATAATAGCCTATACACAGGCTATACTGTTGCAACATTATGTTTCATAAACATTTTTTTTTAAATATTTTATGTATATTTTGCACTAGTTGCATAAGTCATGTGTCATACGAAGAATATATTATAATAATATATTAGGAACATGAAGAGTATTTTAATGTTTTCAGATATATGACATAATAGATATATGCCAGAATAATTGCTATATCCATATTTATGAAAGAAGATACTCCAAATAATTAGCTTTTAAATGCATTAAAATGTGGATTTGGTTGCAAACTTGTTGCAGTTTAGTCGAACATATTTCTTTTATTTCCCATATGTTTTAAGCTTCTGTTATTTATCACTAGTCTATTGTATATGCATTGCTACTGCATAATGTATGCAAAATATAAATAGTTGCAAACAAAACGTTGTTGCATACTCTTTGTTTTTTGCCACCGTACAAATATCACTTAATGAAGGGAAGGGAAAATGACAACTTTATTTAGAAATCCTAATCTTGAGGGACGTGAAGATGCTTTGAAGTTAAATTGCATTCATGAATTGAATTAGCCGTGTGGATTTCTATTAATAACACTGCAGGCGGTGAGTCTGAGAAAGAAGAGCGTGGGTAAATGCGCAGATCTGAATGGGAGGCGATGACGTCTGTAGACCGACTGCATCAGAGAATAGAAGCAGCATCATCAGCATCATCATCATCATCATCATCATCCGTTGCCATGGCAACACTGACATGGGCTCTGACGCAGAGGCAGGTGAATGAAGCGGGGGTGAAGATGTGCAGAGCATGAGTGGGTGGAAGAAGAAGAAGAACAGACAGATTTTTACCAGAAATGGAGGAGGAAAAATAAGAGAGTACAACAGATAGTTATGCACACTGAAAGCCATTATTGTTTAGTCAAAAACAATGTTTAACTTTATAAACATATGTGTGTATGTATGTGTAAATATTAGGGGTGTGTAGTAATATATCGTGTCGCAATATTTATTGAGTATAGTTCAAATAAATATTAGTGTGAGAAAAAAATTTCAAGTTTTCAGAGTTTTAGTGTCAGTACTACATTATTAAACTACTATTATATAGGCCTAATGTATAATAATGCAATGGGGGACTATTTGTGTAAAAAGTGGCAGAGTGCAAGCATTTTTGTCTAAAATAATTCTGTATTTTTAGCTTCAGAATCATGAATATTGTATTCTTGTGTGTCTATTGTCCTGTATTGGGTTTCAGCACCAAGTCTATTCATTTACACCCACAATGTAATATCAAATTTAGCATTTTAATCAACAGTTCAGTTTTCATTAACCTTTTATCATATGTCTTGGAATATCGTATTGTGAGTTCTGTATCGTGTTATAGGCCTATATCGAATCGTGACATGAGGGTATCATTACACCCGTATATATATATATATATATATATATATATATATACATACATATAGTCCTCTTATTTTTAGTCATCAAGCTTGTAACTCACAGAAGATGCATTTAATTTCCTCAAGCTTATTGCTCACTAAACTAAAGTTTGATTTTGACGTGACATAAAGCTCTGTGTAAAAATATAAAATATAAAAATATCTGTGGATGAGTTATTTACTTACTTTTTAATTAGTCTTATTAACGCCATTATTATCTTCATTCAGGCCGATTCGAGAACGTGCACAAAAACAAGAGGCGGGATTTATGGCACGAACCAATCGTATTCAATCATAACGATCATATCCAATCATAGCGCAATGGAGGAATTGCCTCCTCTCATGTGACTTTCCCCAAACAATTACAAAAATCAAGTTTTTAATGTTGTTTATGTGTCTATGTGGTGTTTTTAATACGCTTTAAGACACACCATGTGTAAATTCATAAGTCGACAGCATTGCTGAGTATTTTCTCCTTAAAACTGCAGTGAACCAAAGACAGTCTCAAAAACACGGTTTGAAATAGCTGGTGTTTCTGACGTCACAAACTACCTTGTAACCAATCAGATCACGAGGGGGAGGGCTTTAGCATATCATTAAGTCTGGAGAGAAGCAGATTATCAGCTAAAATCGGGAATTCATAGAACCATTTATAGCCTACTAAATGAGGCAAGGGTGTCGAGTTACATTCAAGCTATTTTAAGGCATGAAGGGGAAAAAATCACAGGAAAAAAAACATTTAAATATGTAATTTTGGTGATCAAAGATGATTTTTAAAGGATACAATTATTGTCTACAGGGGGACTTTAAAACTCAACGGGCTCAAGGGAGGCAAGAGAGATGCATAACTTCATCTACGGGTGTCGCTGTTGGACAGTGTTACTTAAGAAAATGAGTGATTTACACTTTATGAATGTCACATTTTGTAATGTTTGCGTTCTTTTATTTTTGTAAAATCGATTGTTTTCTCATCCAGTTTCTTTTAGGAGACACTGCCTCCCTTAAAAACGCAGTGAGCAGTTAAATGAGCAGAATGATTCTTGATTAAAATTCTCCTCAAGGAATTACCTGTCAACGATCTGTGTATGACCATTAAAAGATCCTTATGCAATTCAACACTTTATATGTTATATCTTGTTGGCAGCATTTTCAATTAATTTCCTGCATGTGTGTGTGTGTGTGTGTGTGTGTGTCTGTGTGTGTGTGTCTGTCCACCGCCTCACTTCCTGTGTTTAGCATCATCTCACGGCCTGAAGGAACTTCTGCTGATTAAGGTTAAGTATAAACACCTCTATGGGAAGCCATTCTTTAAAGATACAGGGACCGGCTAAAACAAACAGGTTTGGGCCAGATCTCAGTTATGGGTGTTGGCACACATGTCTAAACCACCAATCACTCCCACAATAAAGCAAGTCCATACATGCTTTATTGATTTATGTTTAGGCAAAGATTATTCTAAAGGGCAACAATTATTTTAATTTGCAGAAATAAATGCCTCTGTGCCTTTTTGTTCCTGCCTAACTTTATTTAACAGCACTGTAAAGTAGGCTACATGTTCAACTAGATAGAAAAGTTTGTCAAGACTGAAAGTTTGAAGGAGTTTTAATTTTAAAAGCTTGAAGTTTTTCAGTTTGAAGTAGTTTGAAGTTTAAACTAGTTTTAAAACTTAAAGTTAGAAGGCAATAGTAGCCTACAATCAGTCTAAATCAATCATGATAGCAAGCAACATGTTAAAACATGCTAGCAATGTGCTAAATCCTGCTAGCAATGTGTTAAAACATGTTAACAATATGCTAATTAACAATGTTTTAAATCATGTTAACATATTGTCACGTTTAATTCATGTCAGAAACATGCTAGCAATGTGCTAATTCATGTGCAATAGCATGTGACTACATGATTTAGCCAGATATATAGAACGACAGAGACATAGATAGATAGATAGATAGATAGATAGATAGATAGATAGATAGATAGATAGATAGATAGATAGATAGATAGATAGATAGATAGATAGATAGATAGATAGAGTTTGAACAGTCTTGGCTCATTTGAACATTCGGTCAATGTAAGTCAATGGGATTTTTACGAGTATTTATCGTCTAGGCAACATAATTATTAAGATAATAAACAAGCGTACAACATATAGGCCTATATTTATATAATCATCTTCAAGTATTTATATAAAGTGGTGATAGTTTTCATTTATTTTTATTTTTTATAGGCTAGGCTACTTATTTTAGTAACTGAACTAGAAAAAGTTCGTCGAGACAAACTTTAAGTTGGCTTGTGAAAGTTTGGACCGCAAAGTTTGAAGAAGTTTAAAGTAGTTTGAAGTTTAAATTAGTTTAAAGTAGTTTATAGTTTAACTTAGTTTAAAGTTTAAAGTAGTTTAAATTAATTTAAAGTTTAAATTAGTTTGAATTTTAAAGTAGTTTGAAGTTTAAATTAGTTTGAAAGTTAAAGTAGTTTAAAGTTTAAATAAGTTTGAATTTTAAAGTAGTTTGAAGTTTAAATTAGTTTAAAGTAGTTTAAAGTAGTTTAAAGTTTTAAATAGTTTAAAGTTCAAAGTAGTTTAAAGGTTAAAGTATAGTTTCAAGTAAATAAATGTTGCTAGGGTGTTTCTAGTGGGTTGCTAAGGTGTTGTGGGTGGTTGCTAGGTGGTTTCTAAGGTATTTTGAGTAGTTGCTAGGGTGTTCTGGGTGGTTGCTAGGGTGTTCTAGGGTATTTTAGGTGGTTGCTATGGTGTTGCTAGGGTGTTTTAAGGTATTTTGGGTGGTTGCTAGGGTGTTGTTAGGGTGTTCTAAGGTATTTTGGTTGGTTGCTATGGTGTTGCTAGGGTGTTCTAGGGTATTTTGGGTGGTTGCTAGGGTGTTGCTAGGGTGTTCTAAGGTATTTTGGGTGGTTGCTAGGGTGTTCTGGGTGGTTGCTAGGGTGTTCTAAGGTATTTTGGTGGTTGCTAGGGTGTTCTGTGTGGTTGCTAGGGTGATCTAAGGTATTTTGGGTGGTTGCTAGGGTGTTCTGGGTGGTTGCTATGGTGTTGCTATGGTGTTCCTAGGTATTTTGGGTGGTTGCTAGGGTGTTGCTAGGATGTTCTGAGGTATTTCGGGTGGTTGCTAGGGTGTTGCTAGGGTGTTCTAAGGTATTTTGGGTGGTTGCTAGGGTGTTGCTAGGGTGTTCTAAGGTATTTTGGGTGGTTGCTAGGGTGTTCTGGGTGGTTGCTAGGGTGTTCTAAGGTATTTTTGGTGGTTGCTAGGGTGTTCTGGGTGGTTGCTAGGGTGTTCTAAGGTATTTTGGGTGGTTGCTAGGGTGTTCTGGGTGGTTGCTATGGTGTTGCTATGGTGTTCTAAGGTATTTTGGGTGGCTGCTAGGGTGTTGCTAGGATGTTCTGAGGTATTTCGGGTGGTTGCTAGGGTGTTCTAAGGTATTTCAGTTGGTTTCTAGGGTGTTCTGGGTGGTTGCTATGCAGTTGCTAGAGTGTTCTGGGTGTTTGCTATGGTGAACTATTTATGAGTTTAAAAGTTCATAAGTGTATGAATTCATGAGAGTTCATACGTGTATGAATTAATGCATTTATAAGTTCATGAGTTTATAAGTGTATGAATTTATGAGTTTAGAGTTTATAAGTTTAAATGAGTAAGAGTTCAGAGTTTATTAATTTATGAGTTTGAATTCATAAGTGTATGAATTCATGAGTTTCATAAGTGTATGAGTTTATAAGTGTACGAGTTTATGAGTTTAAAGTTTAAATTAGTTTGAAGTTTAAAGTTTAAATAAGTTTGAAGTTTAAATTAGTTTGAAGTTTAAAGTTTAATTTAGTTTGAAGTTTAATTTAGTTTAAAGTAGATAGATAGATAGATGAGTGTCATAGATAGATGAGTTTATTAGTTTGAATGAGTCTCATTGGCTCATATAGTATATAGAATGGCAGTTTGATTCAGTCTAGGGTTTCAAGGGATTTACATTTGAATTTTTGACAGTTGGGGAGTTTGAAAATCTGAAGATTCCGCAATGTAAAGTCAATGGGAGTTTTTTCCGAGTTTGATCGTAGTTTTTAGGAAAACCGTAAGTCCGATCAGTTAGAAAAGATATAGCAACTAACTTCAGAACAGTCCAAAGGTCTAGTCCGAGTTTGGAGTTTGTAGAGTTAAAGCTCTAGGAGGAGTAGCAGTCAACAGTTTTCTAAGAAGAATAATAATAATAATAATAATAATAAGTTTAAATACAATATCAGTAAGTTGGCTCTCCAAGCCAACTTAATAATTCCCGAGGGTAAATACAGCCAGAGCGACAGATGGCGCGGTTGTGCACCGTTACCCCTGATCTCAGTTCAGAGACGGAGAGGAAGAGTCCCTGATCATGATGTCAGTTTGTGAAGATCTCATCGGATGGTCATTCTTCTGTTCTTGATCGAAAAAACTCGCTTGTTTGTCAGTGATGGACCAGAAGAAGACGGTGATCGTGACAGGTAAACTGTGATGAAAGTCTCGGTAATGGAAAACGGAATGTTTTTGATGGATCATGTGGTTTTTGTTTTAGTTTTAAGAGTTTTTCTGAGTCTTCGTCTCTTTTGTTTTGTTTTCTATTCTTTTCTTGTCCTTTCGTGTCTTGTCTGGTCTTTTCTTCAGTTACTGTGTTGATACCATGTGTTTTACTATTTCTGTCTATGATACTCGTGTTTTTATCATTTACCATGGTAACACAAAGTTTAATTTTCAGTTTTTATATTTACCATAGTACTGTTTTTGGGACGTCTACCATGTATATTTTCGATTATGTTTGTTTGGACATTTGCTACAATATTTTACTATGGCATTCTTTGAAGTGTTTGGAGTTTTGTTTTCAATTTCAGTATTGTTTATATTATATTATTATAATACATTTATATTTTTATTAATATTTATATCAATTATTGTTTTATAAATTATCAATAGTTTTTATTTGTTGCAATACATATTTCAATTAGTCAAGGCAACATTTTTTGTTTAGTTAAAAAAAATACATCAAATATATATATTTTGTTTCAGCTTTATATAAATTAATAATTAATATAATTAATTATATTAATTAATGTAAATTTTATAGTTTTAGCTTTATGATAATCATCCTGTTTGTTGTATATGACTGTATGATAATCATTCAGTACTATATTAAAGTAAAAGTAATTTACCTTCTGATTTCCGTCATCATTACACATTTAAAAACTACTTTTCTTCCTGATTGAGCTGATAAAAATATGCAGTTACTCATTAAATCCAGTCTTAGACTCTGGACTGTTTAGATTCTGCTGACTCCAGCTTGTCCTGAGAGCATGTGGAGTTTAAATGGTGTAACGCCTATAAAAGAGAAGTTGATGATAATGTACAGTCAGTCATGCGAAGCTGAGAGGTCTTGTTTCACTCTTTATATTGGGTGATAATTACTGGCTGATTGCACATTATTATACCAATTGTACGGCTAATTACCAAATAAATACATTGACATGAAATATTGATTTGATTCGAAATGTTCTTTATTTCTTCTTCAACTGTTATTCAGTTTAGTGTCATTATTCAAAATGTTTGACTGTAGATTGACACCATTGACCAATCAGAATCAAGTATATATACTGTATATATATATATATATATATATATAAAAGACAGTTACATCTGCCAAATGGTTGTGTTTCTGTGTGTTTCTGTAGGTTTTGGACCGTTTGGTGAACATGCGGTCAATGCCAGCTGGGTGGCAGTACAGGTATGATAATTGCACCTGTAGGAAATGAGCAGATCAGATCAACCATGAACTATGATCTGTACTTATGTTTGTTTATGCATGACTTCAGCATAACTGTACACTTAATTTCAATATAACTTAATTTGTATAGTGCTTTTTACAATACACATTGTTTCAAAGCAGCTTGTTTCAATGCTACAATCAGGAATTATTCTGTTATCAGTCAGTGATGAGTGTATCAAGTAATGTCCATATGGCAATATTCATACGTTATGTGGTTCGTTAAAGTCATGTATTCAGTAAAACAGACTGAATGAATGTATTAGGCAGCAGTTACAACTATTAATGATTACTAGATAAGGATAATATTTGACCGTGAGTCTTTGCCAGTATTGGCGGTCTGAAATCTTCACAAAGGTTGGATCTAATTTGTAGACAGAAAGCACAGATGACATATTTTTAAAGTCCAACTATTATGCCATTTTAACAGTTCCTAATTTTGTTTTGAGGTCTCTTATAACAGGTTTACATGCGTCCAAGATCAAAAACACTTGAATGTTCTCATAATATACACTGGAGGATCAGCTCTTCTATCTCAGTGTCTGAAACGGTTCAATCAAGGATTTGGTCTCTCTAAACCCCGCCTTCCCGAAAGCATGCTCTGCTCTGATTGGTCAGATGGCCCAGTCTGTTGTGATTGGTCGAACGCTTCTGAATTTCAGCTCTTCCTCAGCTCTTGATACACAGTGATACGAACAGTAACGATGGCGTCAGTTTTGCCGTATAAATCTCATTAAAGTGGATTTTCTCAGATAAACTACAGTGTTTGAGGGCGGAGCAAAGCAGACGCTGTTCACCAGCAGCCAATGGGGGGACATTATGCAAATTTAGTTACAAACCTACGCAGGTTCAGCAGAAAGTAAAACGACTCGTCTCAGGCAGTTCAGAATCACTTCTTTCTTTTGGGAGACAATAGCTGTGTCCGAAACCGCTCACTCGTTCACTCATTCACTAATCCCTATATAGTGTATGGTATTTGAGTGCACTATATCTGCAAGGAGTGAATGAAATGAAGTGAGTGAATCCGGACCCTGACGGTTACACTGTGCGTCGGAGAGCTGGAGAAACGGCTTCGTCACACGTAGTGATAAAACTCCTTTTATCTTACGTTACTTACTTTATAAAATAATATTAAAGGGGTCATATAATGGCATTTTTGTACAAGCTAATATGATTCTTTAGGGTCTAAATTAAAAGTTTGTAATATACTTTAAATAAAAAATTCTCATTAGTATTGTAAGAAAACACTTATTTTACCTGGTCAAAAACAGCTCTGTTTTCAGCACGCCGTTTCAGTGCATATGACTTTAAATGATCATGAGCTTTGCTGACTCCGCCCCTCTGTTCTGTGCGTACACCGTTTGTAACACAATAACCATAACGCGTTGTTCAGTATAAACGTGGTGGGATTATGAATTATATTGAGAACATCATACATAGAAAACATGCCGTAATGTACCCTGAGTGTAAACCTTAGACGCATTCATAACGAAGCGTGCAGCTAGCGATTTGCAAAGATTAATATAAATATTAATATAAAGTTTAATAAAACGTTACACTCACTTCAGTTGTTCTAATCTAGAGGTTCAGCAGGAACACGAAAAATCTGGTACCGATCCTTTTTTCAGGAGCAGCTTCTTAGCAAAACCAGCTTTATACTGACCCTCGTTTATAAAGCAGTCTGGTGTGTGAAATGATTCGCGCAAACATGAACGCATCGACGTTGCTCCTGGGGAATATTCCCTTCGAAAACAAACTCAGCCACTACGTCTTCAGCGGTTCGGATTTAGGAACATTAAAATGAGTGTGTTCGTTATTACACCCAAGAACAGAACACCACAATCGCTTAGACGCCATTCTGCTCATAGACAGTGCTCCAGCATATCAACAATGACCGCGCCGGTCCGCGCAGACTATGATTGACAGCTCGCTCACGAGCGAGGGCAGGTCTGTGTTGAAACGTTGCTGTCAATCAACAATCGTGGGAGGGGCTTCCGAGCGTGTGACATCACACGGTCGAACGGCTTGATTTGAGGCAGGGGAAAACATATAAGGAGATTAAAACAAAACCACTGGATGGATTTTTATCATTATATGATGGTTGTGTACAGGCACTGCCAACACGCATTTCAGTGCAATCAACTTGTAAAAGTGCATGTACCATTATATGACCCCTTTAACAACAATAACAATTATAATGACTTTTATTTTGTAATTATATGTACCTCCGTGCCAAATTTGTAGTTTCATCGATTGAAATTTTGTTCGAAAATCGGGCTCACAGATGACGTGGTCGTTGAGCGCCCTCGGCCACCGTTATGATTACATTTGAATGAACAGATGATTAACGAATATTTTTAAATCATACACCAAATTATCATCCCTTCCTTACAGTTTAACGAATTAACAACAATGCCACAAATTATTAAAACACCTGGCTTATAGTAAAACATTAAATTGAGTTAATGCCTGAATGATATATTTTAATAAAATTTTACATTTTTAACATTCATCTATATAATATTTTCTCAATATTGTAATATGTTTTATTCCAGTAATGATAAAAAAAAAAAAAGGTAGAAAAAAAAAGCTGTAAAGTAATTTCTGGTTTAAACTCGCTCGCTCCTCAGTCCTCTGCGCATTGGATTCTGGGAAATAGTGGTTCAGCAAGTGTACATCGGATGTACACTCAAAATCAGAGAGGATTGTGGGTAAAAGTAGGGAATGATTTCGTTCAATCAGAATGCGGACACTACTACAAAACGGCCAACACCCAACACCCTATATAGTGCACTATATAGTGGATAGGGAGCGATTTTTGACACAGCTAATTACTCTATTTATCTGCACTTTGATCTTTGAAACTTTACAGACCTTTTACATTCACAAACAGCTGTATTACACACTACATGAAAGTTATTATCCCAAAAAGCACAATGGGCACTTTAAAAAATCACAACTTTTTAAAGAAAATTGTCAAATCTATTGGATATTAGATTTCATCACATGGAAAAGGATATCAGATCACTAACAGAAATGGGTTCTGGAAATCAGATCTTTACATTTCCAATTAACTTTAAACTTATTCCTAAATTAAATAAAATACACACACTACATAAAAAGTACAGTAATATCCGAAAAAGCAATAGGGGCACTTTAACAACTCAATTATCTCTTTAATTTTGAAACAATCCGCTTCTCCGAAGTTCCTCATGAGAAAAAGACCATTGTAGTCTCACATGTGAACAGAAGGTCTCAACAATGTCTCAAACTGTTCTCCATTTTGATAATATACCAAGTTTGCAATCGATCGTCAATATGAACCCAAACATTTTCTGAGCTGCTGTCTACATACTGAATGTCTGTCGACTCATTTGGGTACATTTTTGATCTTCAGGAGAAGCTTTTGAGACTAAGTTGATACTGTATAAGATGAAATGCAGTAACATTTTCTTCTGTAAAATTTCCTCTTCTCAGGAGCTGGAGAAACTGGGTTTGGGTGACGAAATAAACCTTCATGTTGCTGAAGTTCCTGTGGAGTATCAGACCGTCCAAAGTCTCCTACCGTCTCTATGGAAACAGCACCTCCCACAAGTAGCGTAACTATGGCTACGTCCACATTAATCCGGATACATTTGAAAATGGCGTTTTCGGTTAAAAACGCTCTCCGTCCACTAGAGGTGTGCGATACCGCTAGATTTGGTATCGATCCGATACCAAGTAAATACAGGGCCAGTATCGCCGATACCGATACTTTTTAATAATTAAGGTGGATGCGTCTTCAACCTAAATCTAAATGAATTTTCATGACTTTTAATTTGTTTTTGTGATTCGCATTTTGGGTTATTAATCAGTTAAAATCAGTACTACAAAAGCTTTTGTTCAGAAACAACTTTTGGTTACTTCTGTTTTATTTAAATAAACAAAGCTACAAAATTATTACTTCACAAATATAAAAAATGTAAAAACAAATTCTCTTCAAGTAGCTTGTTAACAAAAAATGTTTCTCCTCTTTAGTGCACTTCTTTTCAGGATTTTTTTCTTAAATAAACAAAGTCACAAAGTTTTACTTCACAACAAATATTATAAAAAATGTTAAACAAATTCTCTTTGTTAGATATAATGAGAATAAAATAACATTTCTCCTCTTTAGTGCACTCTTTTTCAGGATTTGAAAGATGAGCTGAGCGGCTGAGCGCGCGCCTGACTGACTGCTGGTGGTAGCGGTAGGGGTGGGGTTAGTCCTGAGTACTGAGTAGCGCGCTAGTGGTGAGTCACGTGACGGTACAACACAGGAGAGGAGAGAGCTTGCTCTGCTCTGTGACAGCAGCAGCATTTTGACAAACACGGTCAGGTCGCAAAACGAGAGAAACTGAAACTTAAGTATCGATATTTTCACGTTGGTATCGATATTATCGATATTAGTATCGATCTGCCCACCTCTACCGTCCACACTAGCGTTTTCAGGCGTTTCAGTGTGGATGAGAAACTTCTAAATTCATCTTACAGCGCATGCGTGAAACCTCACAAAAGCTCACCGAGATGATACAGATGGAAAAATAAATAACAAAGGTATCGCGCAATTCTTCTAACAGGATCATTTTATTTAGCAAAATATCTCACCATCACTGAAGCGTCCGGGTCGCACTCGGTCACCTTATGTTCGGTCTAAAACGCGACTACTCTCCTGTATTGCAAATGTGAGTCCATTTTCTGTCATCTCTGCTGTACTGTGATATGTAGAGTGTGCAAAGTAACATATTTTAGCAACAGCGTAAAAGTGAATAGCACATAACAGGCACTATACCGGTAAACATGAATATCTATTGGTACAATATGGATCACATGACTAAACTTACGTCATCGTTTTCAGATACCTCCGGCTTCACAGTCCACACTACAGCGCGAAAACGCCGTTTTCAAATGTATCCACTTTGCAGAGCGTATTGCAAAAGCTACGTTTTCATTGACTTAAAACGCCGTCTCAGTGTGGACGGAAGGCCAAACCGGAGAGAAAACGTATTACTGTAGTGTGGACATGGCCTATATCTGCCCGAAAATCACACATTCTCGCGCTAAAAAACCTACAAGATTTCTCATAACCGCATATTTGTGTTGTTACAAATGAGTTTATATCTCTATAAACGAGTGCTATCAAATCGATGAATTGCATCTAACATAAACGTTTGTTTTTATAATGTGTGTGTGTGTGTGTGTGTCGGTGACAGTTTAAAAAAGGGAAAAGGCACTTCTTGTGTTTTTTAAGTTTGCATGCATGTAACTCAAGAAGTATTACGAATCTCTTAATATCCTTTTAGATTCTGGTTCTTAACAAACTTTTACTTTAGTTTTTTAATTTTTAAGGCCCAACATGTTTCATTTCTAGAGATATCTCAATTTACTCCATGAGTAAATTAGTCAATATTACACATTTTTAGTGGCCAAAACCCAAATATGGGTCACTTTGCATACAGCTGATACTTTTTTTTTTTTTAAAGGAATATGTTTTGCAAAGTTTATTTTTAAATAGCCTAAGTAATAAATGACTGGTTTATATATGCGGATCTCTTGGCTCACGGAGCTGGTTCAGCGCACAGATCATGTGATCATATACGCATACGGTAACGCTAGTACAGGGATGTTAGCATAGTATAAAATACGGATGCTGCGTTAAATATTTTTAATGCATTAAACCACAGAAATTAACATAATTTTTGACAGCCCTATTAAAGGCACAATATGTAAGATTTTTGGATTAAAATATCCAAAACCACTGTCTAGAACAATGTTATATATTTTTTGTAGACTTGTGTACTTTACATTATCCCAAATGTTTCCAAGAATGTTTAAATCCAGAGAAATAAGCAGTTTTAACCAGGACACTGGTTAATTAAATTAATTATTTTTAATGCATTAAACCACAGAAATTAAACCTTTTTGACAGCCCTATTAAGAACTACAGAAGCCTGAACCGCAACGTAAAAAAAATAAAAAAATCTAGCATTTCGAGATTAAAGTTGAAATATTTAGAGATTAAAGTCGAAAAATTACTTTAATCTCGAAATATTAAATTTTTTTTTTTTTTTTTTTACGTTGCGGTTCAGGGCTTCCGTAAAGAACACATTAAAAAAAAAAAAATTTAAAAGCTTATTTTCTTCTTTCTGCTTTTTCAAAGTTAGTTGTCCACGTTGGAGTTTCGGGGATGGCCACCACAGTAACACTCGAACAGTGTGGTCATAACCAGGGTTACATGCGCCTGGACAACTGCCGGTTCTGTCCCGAGTCCCGCTGCTGTAAGGAGGGAGGACCCGACTGCATTCATTCTGTCATAGACATGGAAACGGTCTGTAAGAGAGTCAACTCCTCTGGGCTTGGGGTCTCTGTGTCTGTATCGAAGGATGCCGGCAGGTATGGACGTTTCTCTAACACGCAGTAAAATGCTCTTTTAAAGAGGACCTTTAGTATGTAATGTTGCTGTTTGAGCAGGAAAAACTTCTCTATATCAGTGTCAGTGTTTCTGTACTCGCTGAAACGCCTCCATTGTAGTCTTGAGTTTTCTCCGGGAACGAACACGTCACAATATTCCTCATTTAAATAATTAATACGCAGAATAAAGGGGCGGGGCCTGGTTGTGTTAGTTAGTAGTGTGTTGAAACTGGCGGATATGGAAAGGGGCGGGACATTTCCACAAACACACTCGAAGCGCTCGACCAATCACAACACACTGATCCAGCCGACCAATCAGAGCACAGTGTGCTTTTCAGAAGGAGGGGCTTCATAGAGACAGGAACTAAACAGAGCGTTACTGACAGACTGGAAAGAGAGGAGCCGCAACAATGGAGAATATGAGGAAAATAATCAACATTCAAGCATGAAAAAAACACTAATCAAGATTGTAAAAATGACATAATATGTGCACTTACAGTCATAAGTTCACTTGATACCTTGCAGAATTTCTAAAACGTAAATCATTTTAACAAAATAAAGAAGGATCATAAAAATTTGCATATTGCATATATTTCACTTAACAAATGTTTACGTATAGTCCGCAAGACATCGTGTTGTTCAAAATGTTACATATGCTAGATTCTTAAAACTGTGTCTTTGATAAATAAAAAAACGTTTTTATGATTTTTCTTAAAATGATTAAAATTTTGCAGATTCTGCAAGGTATATGTAAACTTATGACCGCAAATTTTATGCGTGTTATGTACTGTATGTTCCATTGTATTTTATCTACGTTTACATGGACACATTTTGGTTCATCCGGAATAAAATCATTCCGATTGATGAATCTGAACATAGTGTTTACATGAACGCTTCAAATTGGATTTGATCTTTTGACATGCTCACACTGCACCAATATAGAGCTGTTAGCGCATTATAACCAGCCTCCTACCATTGCTTCATATTAATATTTATCAGATTTAATATTGATCTTTTTTGGGTTCTAATTAGAAGACGACAAGCACATTTATCATTATCGCCCCTTCGCGCATCTGTGGATGAGAGACCGAAGCAAGGACTGTACAGCACTTCACAGATGACAAGTGAAAGGAGAAGTTTAGATTGACACGACAATATATTTAACATGTATTTAAGTCATTACAGCATTTCTGTCATTGCATATGCACAGAACTTTCCAGTTTCGGTTTTCAATCCGATCAGATGTCCTATCGAACGGATTAGAAAAGGTTTAAACCACCCTTTACCATCTGAATTAAATTTCAATCGGAACTGGCCAATTAAATTCCAATTGATGTGACTTTTTTTTTTTATTCTAACTGTGATACTAGTGCGATTTACAAACGGATTATTAGGGTTTAGGGGTGGAACGGTACACAGAAGTCACGGTTCGGTTCATACCTCGGTTCAGACATCACGGTTCGGTACGATTTCGGTACAATGGAGGGAAAAGCAAAACAAAAATGCGAAATTGTATTTTTAAAATAAGTTTTATTAATAAAGGCATAGAACCAGTTTATTTGTAGTGCACTGACAATTGTTTTATATAATAAGTTTATTAATTAAATTAATAAAAAGACAAAAAGACTTGCGATATGTTTGGTAATTGTACCTGAATTAATTTAAAATTATTTTGCTATATTTCAGATCAATATATTTGTTTTCCTTAATTTTAATTAACATTATTAATTGACAAAGTAACATTATTCTCATCTGAATTATAAATAATTGATTTCTTTATAAAATAATACTACCATTACACATTCGATTTTCTTTTTTTAATCAATGTAGAATGTGTAAGATTAGTGCTCAGAGGACAAGAAATGAAAACCAATGCAATATGACGAATGTCCAAAGATGGGACCCACAGACTGTTTTGAAATGGAGTTGGATAAATATGTTTTGCTTTTAAAACAGTGTGTGTGTGTGTGTGTGTGTGTGTGTGTGATTTTGGTTGGGTGACAGTTGTAGGTTACAGTTTGACAAGAGTTTACAGTGTGACAAAAGCACAATGTTGTGTTTTATTGCGAGTGTACACAAATATAAGTAAACACTTTGCAGGTTTAATGATCTGTATGAACAAAATGACGGAGTATGTTTTTTATGTTTCCACTGTTCGATCGTGCGCCTCTCTCTCTCTCTCACACACAAACACACACACACACACACTCCAGCATTGCAATCTTGACATCGCTGCCTGTTCATTATGCGGTCACGGTCACACCAAACGCGAATAGAGCGTCAAATTCGCGTCTAGTTCGACGCTAGTCCAAAGCGAATAGGAAGCACGTATAAAGCCAACGTTTGAAGTGAACGCGCGTTCAGAGCTAAGCCGATGGTACAGATTATGTGTCCCTAAAGAACCCGTGTATCTAACAGTAGTTCCGCATTACGCCTCATTCGCGCCGCAGGAATTTTTTACGCGTGTAACGCGTCTTTGCATTGACTTAACATTGAAATCACTTGCGCCTGACGCGCTATTCGCGTCCGGTGTGAACGTAGCATTACAGTTTTATTTATTTTTATACCGTGTATTCTCAGTGTAAATTCGTGCACCAGACCGTGACGCCCGTACCGTTTCGGTTCGATACGAATACATGTACCGTTCCACCCCTATTAGGGTTTATGCAAACTTTAATGGCATTTTACTTCTGTAATAATCTTACTTATTTCTAAGTGACAAAGTATATTCATTAAGAAAAAGTGAGCAAAAATATGGGTCAAGCCCAAAATGGCAAAAAAAAAAAGCTTTTAATGGTCTTAACCACAAATTATTGGTCAGGAAAATAGCTAAATTTAAGCAAATGCACTACTTAAAAAGCCATTGCTGTCTCAGAATATAGTTTTTTGGCAGATTATGGGAAGTTGCGTGTGGAGTGATGAATTGCATGGTGAAATCGTCAAAAAACTCCTGAGAAATATAATAATAAATGCTTCTCTATCACAATTAATCTATTTAGCTGCTGGAACTGATGAGCTGCTTCACTGTGAAAAGTCATTTAATGATTTGAAGTACAGGAGAATATTGCAGAACGCCTTGCTTCCCACAAATGCAAATTTGTTATCTAAAGAGCAATGATCAGATGTTCTTTTTCAACAAGACAATGCTCCAAACTGCAAAGACAGCCAAGAAATGGCTCATGTTTTAGCTGGTCAGAGTCCACATTTGAACCCTTTAGTGAATATTTGGTTTCACATTTAACTGGGAGACATTTTTTAACTTCTCATGAACAGTTTGAAGCCATTTAACAGAGTGGAACAACACCAACTCTTCTTCCTGTAAATAAACTGTCTGCAAATTGGGGAAGGGGATTCCTTACTTTATCTACAGTATTTGTACAATTCTTGCTAATTTCCCGACCAGTGATTTGTGATTAAAATGGTTAAAGAGATAGTTTACCCAAAAAGTTAAATTCTGTCATCATTGACTCACCCTAAAGTTTTTCCAAACCTGTACAGTATTTACTTGCATGAACTTAACATAAGCAATACATTTGTTACTGTATTTGTTAACCTATGTTAATGTTTGTTAATAAAAAATAAAGCTGTTCATTGTTAGTTCACAGTGCATTAACTTAACTGTCACCGTCCCGTATGCGGGACGCCTAACTTTACTTCGCTATATTACTATTAAATCCTAATCTAATTATGGCAAACTATATATGGTTGGAAAGATCTAAGACTGCTAAATCGATATTTTACTGCTGTTTTTTGCTACAAATTATGTAGGAAGTGTAACCGATGAATTTTTGACAAGAGTGCACCTCAAAAAAATCTGCATCATAACAGGAGTTCTGACCTTTGTCACAAAAAGTTGACGCACAGACCTTTAATAATTGAAACTTTGGTTTTCATGCTAAAAGTTCATAATAAAACATATAATCTAGTATTTTTCAATAAAAAATTATAATATAATATTATCCTCTAAAAACTATAATATGTATATTATCCTCTAAAATATAATATTATCTTTTTTTATCACCTTTTTTTATTATATCACATATTTTAGTAGTTATCATAAATTAGGTATCATTTGAAAGCTTACAAACTCAGAATTCATCCTGTGAAAACCGGTTTGAAATTGAAAGTTGCGTTACCATAGAAACGGTACTCTAAAATATTTTATCAGGCTCCTCCCCTTTTGTGCATCATTATATTTCATAATTTATGATCAAAACCTTTTCTAATCTTGACAAAACACATATTGTCAGAAAGGTCTAAGTCTCAAAGTTCCAAATTTGGTGACAGAATTGATATTTGGAGAGAAATGTATTAATTTGTTAAGGCAGAATGTATACAACTAAATTCAATGGAATGTATGTCACCCGGTGGCTATTTCTGGTACTACGCCTAAACAGAATCTCATGGGAACTTCAATTTTTGTGATATCAACTTCAAATTTGGAACACAACTTGGTTAGATATATGGCTTTGATTTTATAGTAATTTTATAGTAAAAAAAATTTGTTAAATAAAAAATATATAGTACAGTATATTTGATTTACTCTAAATCTAAACTTCCATAACTTTTTCATACTTTATTTTTTTGAAGTGTTTTCACTTCAGCAATAATCTGCTGAGTGTTTCCTTTAAATCAAGACCAAACTATAGGTCTATATTCCAAAGCATTTATGAATTACAACCATTTAAGTTTGAATAGTGCATTTTAACCCCCATTCTCAAAAAGGGGGGTGACAGCGAAGGGGTTAACTAATGTTAACAAGATTTTAATAATGTATTAGTAAATGTTGAAATTAACTTTGACAAAGATTAATAAATGCTGTATAAGTGCATTATTAGTTCATGCTAACTAATGTTAGCTAATTAACCTTATTGTACCTATAAGTGTTGCCTATGAGTTTCATTCTTCTGCTGAACACAAAAGAAGTTATTTTGATTTTGAAGAATATGGGTAACCAAACATTTGACGGGCCCTTTGACTTCCATAGTATTTTTCTTACTATAGAAGTCCATCAACTGTTTGGTTACCCATATTCTTCAAAATCAAAATATCTTCTTTTGTGTTCAGCAGAAGAGACAAACTCATACTGGTTTGGAACAACTTGAGGGCGAGTAAATGATAGTTATTTCATTTTGGGGTGAACCGTTCCTTTAAGACCATTTAAAGACCACTAAATATTTTGCCATTTTTGTCTTGGCCCAATTTCTTTTGCCCAAGAATGTAAAGTGGGACTTGATTTGATCCATCTGGGATTAATTGGATGGTGAAGTGTGAGCCTGAGGACTCAGTAAATGGCGTGAATCCAGCCATCTGACTCAAGTTTTGGATCAGGGCTTTATAAAAAGAAAATACCCGGTAACACTTTATTTTACAGTGTCATTGTTACATATGTTATGTTACTATAGGAACAACTATGAATTATGCATAATTACATGCAACTAACCCTAAACCAAACCAAATCCTAACCCTTTAGTAAGTACATAATATTACTGAGTACTTAAAGCTGCAGTCCGTAGTTTTTCCACTTTGTCGCCATCTCTGTTCGAAATCTGCAATTGCAGTCATTCGCAGAAGTATCAACTTTACGTGAGTTGTGACTCGACACCCTCGACACGGCACAGCGCGGATGAACACAATGTTTTGAGGAGAGTGTGTGTGTCAGTCGCCGCCGGTGTGGATTCTGGCATTCAGAATCACAGATTATACTATTTGGAAGTATGACCAACATAATAATTTTCACCCTAAAATGTCTGAACAAGTGAGTAACATCCAGCAGTAAATCGAGCTGATTAAATCTAACGATCGCTTATCATATCACTTCAAACCGTGCAAATTATACTTTGTTCTCAAATTGTTAATGTTCAACACCAGCATTGTGTGACTACATTTAAAGCCCTTCAGATATTCTCCTTGTTTTCTCATGGGCCGTTGCAGTCTCTTTTTCCAAACTCTCAGTCGAAAGTCTTTTGCATTTTACAGCGGGTGAGTCTCTAGTTGTCTCTGGTGATCGTCGTTTGAACCTTTCTGGATCCCCCATCAAATTAATAAGTTTAATTATATCAAGTGCTGTGAGAAAAGGCTATAAATCTCCACCTCCAGCATCCTCACACTCATAGCCTACTAGCCGAGACTCTTCTTTATGTGTGTGCAGATGTGTGTGTGCAGATGTGTGTGTGCAGATGTGTGTGTGCAGATGTGTGTGTGCAGATTTGTGTGTGTGTACAGATGTGTGTGTGTACAGATGTGCGTGTGTACAGATGTGCGTGTGTACAGATGTGCGTGTGTACAGATGTGCGTGTGTATACAGATGTGCGTGTGTACAGATGTGCGTGTGTATACAGATGTGCGTGTACAATGTGCGTGTGTACAGATGTGCGTGTGTATACAGATGTGCGTGTGTACAGATGTGCGTGTGTATACAGATGTGCGTGTGTACAGATGTGCGTGTGTATACAGATGTGCGTGTGTACAGATGTGCGTGTGTATACAGATGTGCGTGTGTACAGATGTGCGTGTGTATACAGATGTGCGTGTGTACAGATGTGCGTGTGTATACAGATGTGCGTGTGTACAGATGTGCGTGTGTATACAGATGTGCGTGTGTACAATGTGCGTGTGTACAGATGTGCGTGTGTATACAGATGTGCGTGTGTACAGATGTGCGTGTGTATACAGATGTGCGTGTGTGTACAGATGTGTGTGTGTGTGTGTACAGATGTGCGTGTGTACAGATGTGCGTGTGTACAGATGTGCGTGTGTACAGATGTGCGTGTGTATACAGATGTGTGTGTGCAGATGTGCGTGTGTACAGATGTGCGTGTGTACAGATGTGCGTGTGTACAGATGTGCGTGTGTGTGCGCAGATGTGTGTGTGCAGATGTGTGTGTGCAGATGTGTGTGTGCAGATGTGTGTGTGCAGATGTGCGTGTGTACAGATGTGCGTGTGTATACAGATGTGTGTGTGCAGATGTGACGTAATGACCCGCTGAAATCCACCAGTACCACTGGAATTAAAAACATTATTACAAGCTTACCGCTTTGAATCGAGCTACGGCAAGCAGAGAGTGTTGAACAATGGCTGGTTATGTATTTTCTCAAAAAATTATTTTGGATCATTTTTAACCCAAAAAAGTTACAGACCGCAGCTTTAAATGTATAAATACAGTGTAACGAAGACACCTTAAAATAAAGTGTAAGCAAATCCCCCATCCTCTTTCCTCAGGTATCTGTGTGACTACACCTACTACACGTCTCTGTTTCTGGGCGACGGCAGATCTGCGTTTGTCCATGTTCCTCCTCTGGGAAAACCGTACAGCGCAGAGGATCTGGCTCGCGCCCTCAGAGCCGTCGTTCTGGAGATGCTTGAACTGATGGAGCAAAACAAGGGAAAGAAACACTGTCTGCACGACCAGTGAGAGTCTCACACGCTCTTGTTTGGATTCAAGAGTTCATGCACATTTGAAGACTTCGATATCTTAACTTGTGTGCTACGTACACGGTGCATTCAGCTGGTTTGAGAGTCGACTCGTGTGCTAAACTCAATGCTGGGCTCAGATCATTAAGAAAGCACTTTAATGGGGTATACTTGAAACATGCAGAGATTTGGTATTATGCATAAAACAGACGTCATTCTAATGTGAAACCATGTCGAAACTATAGTATAAAATTTTCAAAAATCATTTATTTGCACACTTTCTCTCGCCGTCGTCTTGTTTTTATATCGTTTTTTAACAGATTACGTGCTAACACTTTATTTACAATAAGGTTTCATTTGCTAACATTAGTCAACTAACATGAACAATACAGCATTTATTAATCTTAGTTGATACATTTTTAAGCTCAAATGTTGAATGTTTAAATGCACTGTGAACTAACATGAGCATTGTTATTAACTAACATGAACAAAGAAAATATTTAGTGCGTATTGTTAGTTAATGCATTAACTAATGTTAACAAACCTTATTGTAAAGTGTTACCAATTAAGTATGTATGTAGTATTAAGCGTTTCAAATCAGGGTTTTTATAAACATAATTAAAAATATTGATAAAAACTATAATCTCAATGACAGTAAACTAACACTGTTTTAAACTTAACTCTTATCATTTGCAGCTTTCAAAAATACCCCAAACACACACAGGGCAGGGAGTATAAGCATCCCAGCTTATTTGATCACAGACTACAGAGCAGGTGGAAAGGCTGGTTTAAAATTATGACGAAGTAAAAACAATGTTTTGGCTGCTGGACAGTGATATAAAGACATAATAACTATGTCTGTCTGGTTATTAAAGTGCCAAAGTGAGTAACCAGACTTTTAGGACACAAGCATCAAACCTAACTGTACAATCCAAATGTGTTTTTCACCATTTGAATCCTTTTATGTACAGGGTCCCACATAAAAACACCTAAATCTGATGCCTTCTGAGTAATCAAGGTCTAATGCTATCAGTGCTAGCTGTGAAGACATCAGCGGTTTGGCTTTTGTTAATTATATGAAATGTGAAGTCGTGAGATGATTGTAAGGTGATGTCTGTCTTCTCTCAGTGGACGTTGTTTGAGATTTTCTTCTTATATTGCTTTCTTACTCTTTGCAAAATGCTGGAATTTTGGACTATGTAGAATTTTGGTCCAAACTAAAATAACTCTTTAAACTGCTAATTGACGGTTAATTACATTACATTGCATTACATTATACATTGCATTAAATTACATTACATTACATTGCACATTGTATTGCATTAAATTACATTATACATTGCTTGACATTATACATTGCATTAAATTATTACATTGCATTACATTATACATTGCATTAAATTACATTATACATTGCATGACAATATACATTGCATTAAATTATTACATTACATTATACATTGCATTAAATTATATTACATTGCATGACATTATACATTGCATTAAATTATATTGCATTGCATGACATTATACATTGCATTAAATTATATTGCATTGCATGACATTATACATTGCATTAAATTATATTGCATTGCATGACATTATACATTGCATTAAATTACATTATACATTGCATGACAATATACATTGCATTAAATTATATTGCATTGCATTACATTATACATTGCATTACATTATACATTGCATTAAATTACATTATACATTGCATTACATTATACATTGCATTAAATTATTAGATTACATTATACATTGCATTAAATTATATTGCATTGCATTACATTATACATTGCATTAAATTATATTGCATTGCATGACATTATACATTGCATTAAATTACATTATAAATTGCATGACATTATACATTGCATTAAATTATTACATTAGATTATACATTACATAGCATTGCATTACATTATACATCACATTAAATGACATTGCATTACATTATACATTGCATTGCATTAAATCACATTAGGCTACATTATACATTGCATTCCATTACATTATAATGGCTCAGTCTATTATATGATTTTATAAAAAGTGATTTGAATTGCATATGGTTTTAATTTTCTTTCTTTAGCTTATTTTTCTAAGATTTTTACTGGAATTTGAGTTATTAATTACAATGTACTGGACCAAACAGATAATGCTGTGAATCTTCATTATTTTAATGTTGGCTAAAAACACTGTTATTTTCAGCATTTCCTTGTTTCCACTGGTCAGTTTTATTGTATTACGTGTTCTGACATCTGTTCAAGTGTATACATTAATATTCCCACATTCTGGTGGACGCTGTTGTGTTTCCTCTTTATGTTTGTGTTTCCTTGTTCTTCCACTTTTTTTTTATAAACTGTAGCTCTTAATAAATGATTTCTGCCTTATTTAATTGTTTATCTTAAATTCACAAAATGGATGTGAATTGTTACATTACATTTTAATATAGGAAAAAGTGTGAGATCACTAGTGAAATTTTTTTCTAAAATGTTGCATTGCCAATTTTATTATCAGCATATCGTATTATAAATATATAGGCCTATTAATAAGTATGTGTACAATGAAAGTGTGCATTAAGAGGTCAAAATATTTCAGGTTTTTCACTCTTTATTCGCCTTTTGATGTTATCTGAAGTCAGATACATAAAAACACAAATATTTGATCATTACAAATATTAAAGGTTATTAGATATTATTAGGTCGTTAAAACGTTTTAATAATATTTCAGGACACTGCCCATTCACATAGTATATACTGTCTTTATTTTGTCTAGCAAAACCAAAATATTCTGCGCAAGGCAAGTTTATTATAGCACATTTCAAGTGCTTTACACAGAAAGAAATTAAAATAATCACAAAATAAAAGCTATTAAAAGAGATATAAAGATAATACAGTGATAAAAGGAATTAAAAGAGTAAAAAGATGATACATAGATAAACTTCTCATCTGGCAAAACCGGTGTATCATATTTTTCACAGCTCCCAATTTTACTGTTAGATTTTCCCATGGTGATTAAAAACAATAAAATATTTCAGAAAGAGCTAGACATTTATTTCTAGACGATGTGTCATTGAGAGAAGCTCTAAAATGACAGCAACATTTTTACAAACGAGAGCTTTTCCTGTAAAAACAGCAAACGTGTGTACACGTCAGCGGTACAGTGCGCTCTACGTCGGTTGCGCTCGCCCGTGACGTCACCACGCGTCGCGCTCTCGAGTGGGAGTCGAATCTTTCTCCGGAATCGTTTGCTTTCATTTCTGCACGAGCCCCGTCGCGCGCGCCGTTTCCTTCTCTTCGCTTCGAATCAAAACAAACGTCGCCCGACGCGCTTCGGTCGGTTATTCTCCCGCATCTCGGACGGATTATTCGGTGTTTTCTGTGAAAAGGCGGTCAATAGAGCCGGATAAAAATGAGTGTGGAGGCGTACGGGCCGAGCTCGCAAACGCTCACCTTCCTGGACACGGAGGAAACGGAGCTTCTCGGGGCCGACACGCAGGGCTCCGAGTTCGAGTTCACCGACTTTACATTGCCCAGCCAGACCCAGACCCAAGGCCAGACTCAGAGTCAGCTCGACAACCAGGTATAAACGCATAAAAACACACAAACGAGCTTTAAATCAGCCGGGCTAGAACGCGTTTGAGTCCAAATATGGCGAGCTAGCAGGCGTTAGCCGCGCGGTAGCGTTAGCAACGATAGAGCAGGCCGCCTGAAAGATAGAGAGAGAGAGAGTTGTCAGAGGGACTTTTGTCAACTACATTAATGTTTTAACTAATTTGATATACTAACAAGTTCAATCAAATATACTATCTTGTATGTTATTATTGATGATGAATGTGTTCTGTCAAATAGTTTGTTTTGGTTGGTTAGCTGCGGATCCCAGGTGTATTTTCGTACTTTCTGAGGGACTTTTGTGAACTAACTTACAGTGGTGTTAATAGTAATCTAAATTTCTTAAAATATTAAACCGCACGTGTTATTACAGATATCTTAAGTTGGCTACAACTGTCAGGTGTGTTGTCAGATATTTGTTTACTATATTGATGTTATTATAAAGTAGTTTTGTCGCTGATGTGGGATGTATTTATGTATTTTTAAGGATGCATTTATTAACTGTTTGGCTTTATTATAAAATTATGCACCGTGTTTGAGCATTTATGTGGTATTTCAGGGCTTGTTTATGTTAGTAGTTGCATCTCATATATGTGTTGTTGTGTGTGTTTTTTTTTGTGAGCTACACTGGTCTTAAATGAATATGTTTGAGGTTTTAGTATGAGTGTTTCATTATAAGGCTTGTTATAATGGTTAGGTAAGTTAGATGTTTTGTTTTGGTGTGTTTAAAGGTGAATGATTTAGCTATATTGTTTAATGTTTGCTCTAATAATATGTTGCATCAGGTTTTTTGTGGATTAAAGGTTAGGTATCCTATAATTTACTCACCCTCAAGCCATCCTAGATGTATATGATTTTCTTCTTTTCAGCCAAACAATTTTTTAAAAAGTTATATTAAAAAATACCCTGGCTCTTCCAAGCTTTATAATGGGAGTGAATGGAACCTGAGTTTTGGAAGCCTAAAAAAGCGCATCCAGGATGTTAATAAAAACTTCTGTAGCGAAACAATGCGTTTTAAAGAAAAATATTCATTATTATAACTTTATAAACTATAATCACTGGCTTCCGGTGTAAACGGCTGTACGTGAGTCTAGTTCCGGCAGAAGAGAGACCTCTGACCCGAGGCATGACGTAGGAGTAGAGTAATCTTAGGTAAGAGTTGGCATCTCTCGCGGTCCAAACAAATAGAGCAAAAAGCTCTGGGCAACACACTCAAGCTCCTCCCACAATTCGCCTTTGGCTAAGCCACGCCCTAGAATGTAGATTGACCAATCACAGTGCAGCCAAGAACGAGCTCCCACAGTCAGAGGTCCGACACTTTTTCACAGCGCTCCATTGACTTTAACACAGGCGTCTCATATTTTTGATTATTACCGTCGTAGTTTTATCAAAAATATGGTTAAACGTTGTGCCTGGGGCATTTGTAACACAGATACGCGTTTCCCAGAGAGGTTGGAGGGGGGTGTGCGTTTTTTTCCCTTCCCAAAACCGAAGTCAAATCCTGACAAGTGTCGTCTAGCTAGCACACATTGCTAATAAATACAACGTTATACTCGCGTAGTCCGTTTGCTTTGTAATAACGATTATAGAAGTGAATAGAGACCTCCAGCTTTGCATGAACAGTGTTGCTCCTTGATATTGTGAGTCCTAGCCTCCGTCTCCATTAGGAGGATATGCGATGGGTCATTTGTTGACTGTGACCGTATGCTTTTGCCTCTGTTTGGATGCCTTGTTGTTCCTTGCGTTTCACCTGTATGTCGTGAATATAGCCTTCGAACGTATATTGCAGCCGCTTTTGCCTACTTCTATCGGACACTTTATTTGCTGCTTTATAAAAGTTTGATAAAATTTCAGCAGGAAGAGCTGTCACAGCATAAGCCATGTTGATACCAGAGCCCAGATGAAGTTTGTTTGTCGGACGTAGCAACAGTAACTAAGGGGGGCGGGGCTTAGCCAAAGGCGAATTCACTTAAAAAATTATTGGTTTAAACTTCTAATTCGTGACCGGTGTTTTGTCTTGCTCCATCCTCCGCACTTCCACGTTCATCAATACGTCATGCGTCGGGTCAGAGGTCACTCTTCCGCCGGAACTAGACTCTCTTACGGCCGTTACCGGAAGCCAGTGATTTATAGTTTATAAAGTTAAAAATATGGATGTTTTTCTTTAAAACGCAGCATGGTTTCGCTCCAGAAGGCTTGGAGCCGTGGATGGATGCGCTTTTTTTAGGCTTCCAAAACTCAGGTACAATTCACTCCCATTATAAAGCTTGGAAGAGCCAGAATATTTTTAATATAGCTTAAAAAAAATAGTTTGGCTGAAAGAAGAAAGTCGTACACATCTAGGATGGTGAGTATCATGGGATAATTTTCATTTTTGGGTAACTATTCCTTTAAGTATATGAGGCAGCAGAGCAAGTTTCATTGTTTTAGTAAATCAAGTGTGTGTTAATGCTTGATTTAAGAGCATTTGTGCTGCAGTTTCCTGCTGGTGTAAGTTGCAGATGTGTGTGATTCGAGGGTTATGTGTGCATTGTGCAGTGGATTGAATCTCCTGTTTCACTTTTGTGCTATTTAAAGATTTGTTTTGTAGAAATGGGGGTGTTAAAGTGAAATGTTGTGTGTTTTTAGGTAAACGGGCCTGACGGAGTTCTGCCCAACGGAGAAGATGCAGTGGTGAAGACCAGCCAACTTCTGGCCGAGCTGAACTTTGAAGAGGATGAGGAAGATACTTACTACACTAAAGATCTGCCAGTGCACGCCTGCAGGTACTGAAGATGATGATGACACACCTGACCTGATCTCACGCGCCTTAATTATGTGTCTATAGCTGTTAGAGGTGGGCTCTATACCGGTATGAAAGTGACTACCGGTATTATGTTGTACCATGATATGGATTTTGCAATACCGAGAATACCGTTAGATTTTCATAAATTCAAATTTTGCAGTTATATTGTTTTGTTCAATTTGGTACTCTTTACGACTTTTAACACTACTAATGACGATACAAAATCGAGGCTGAACTGAACGTTTAACCTTTTCCTCTTGTCTCCAACTCGCGTGATGCACAGGCATTAATAATCAAACACTGAGAGCATGGTAACAGTCCAGTGTTTCCCACACAGACTAATTCGTGGCGGTGCGCCACAGAATCAACACCGGCCGTCATATAATGCGTTTCGTTATAATTTTTTTTTACGCCATTTAAAACACGCAGTGTATTCGTTCTCTGTCACTGTGACAGTGTGTCACTTCGTCTTGTCACACACGCGCCTCTCGCACACGCACACACACACACACACACACACAGCGTCTGTCTATGAGGCGCCGGACGGGATAAAAGCGAAGCGAACTCCGCGAGCGAGAGAGACCGCGTGTGTCCAAGCATTAGTAAATTGATACATAGTAATATATAATTACTATATAAGAGGTATGGAAGTTCGATAGATGGACAATAATATAAATAAAAACAACAATTAAATTCTCTCTTTTGGTCAGTATACAAAAACTTTTCGGTTAACATAATGTTCAATTAGGCCTAAGTGTCAAACCTCTCTGAAATCACACTATTTCATATTTATTGATTACAACGTATTCAATAAACCAAACTCCAGTGTTACTCATCTTACGAATTATTAACGAAGGAATTATTTGACCCCCGCAAAGTAAAAAGTGGAAAGAGATAACTAGTGAATTCAGGCCTACCTCATGTTGCACGTTTGCACTTTTTGAGAAAAACAATGGCACAATAAAAATATATTTTTCAGGTCTACGTCCAATTAAATCCCTCACCTTTTTCTAGTTATTGGGTTAAAATACATATTTTGCCTCTAATTTAACTAAGGTGTACTAAAATGTGATTCCATTTTTTTTTCTCATATCGCAATATAATATCTATATCGTCCGGACAGTTAAAAACATCGTGGTATGAATTTTTGCTCATATCGCCCACCCCTAATAGCTGTGAGAGATATACAGGTGAAACTCGAAAAATTAGAAAATGGTGCAAAAGTTCATTTATTTCAGTAATTCAACTTGAAAGGTGAAACTAAAATATTATATAGACTCATAACATGGAAAGTGAGATATTCCAAGCCTTTATTTGTTATAATTTTGATGATTATGGCTTACAGCTTATGAAAACCCCAAATTCAAAATTAGAATATTGTGAAAAGGCTTTCATATCTGTAAGCCATAATCATCAAAATTATAACAAATAAAGGATTGAAGTATCTCACTTTCCATGTTATGAGTCTATATAATATTTTAGTTTCACCTTTTAAGTTGAATTACTGAAATTAAGTTTTGCACGATATTCTAATTTTTCGAGTTTCACCTGTAGACCATTGCATGATTTGATTCTCTGAAACGTGTACCTCTGATCACTCACAGCATTATTCGTATATGACACTGCTGTATAATTGACAGTTTTCCCAGGCAACTGCAGTCGGCCAATCATTTACACAAACAAACTCCCACAAGGCTAGCATGACCCTTCTGATTGTACAATGTACATTATGCCGTATTTATGTAGGTCATTGTAGTAGGTAGTTATTTTATCACAGCAGATTTTAGGTCAAAATGACTGTGTAAAGAAAACTATATATTTACAGATGATTTAACTTGTCATTATTTTAATGACAGCTCAGACTTTTATAAAGTTTATAAAGATTTCTATTTCAAATAAATGCTGTTCTTTTGAATTTTCTATTCATCAAAGAATAAATCCTGAGAAAATTTACCAAGGTTTCCCACAAATATTTTTCAACATTGATAATAATTAGAATTTTTTTTTTGAGCAGCATATTAAAATGATTTATTTTCACTCTTAAGACTGGAGTAATGATTTAGCTTTGCATCACGGGAATAAATTAGATTTTACAGTATATTGAAATGGAAAAGTTATTTTAAATTGTAATAATATTTCACTATATTACTATTTTTACTGTATGTTTAATCAAGTAAATGCAGCCTTGGTGAGTATAAGAGACTTCTTTCAAAAACATGAATAAATCTTACCCACCCCAAACTTTTGAACGGGAGTGTGTGTCAGGGTATTACTACGCTATAGTAATCATTCTGTGGGCTGGTTTTTGTTTTGTATGTTTGTAGCTACTGTGGCATCCATGATCCAGCATGTGTGGTTTACTGCAACACCAGCAAGAAATGGTTTTGCAATGGCCGGGGCAACACCTCTGGCAGGTGAGTCCACCAATTAGATTACGTTTGTGTTGTCAAATTCAAAAGCATTGTTAACACTTAAAGGCTGATGTCTCACTTGTCTTCTTAGTCATATTGTGAACCATTTGGTGAGGGCCAAATGTAAGGAGGTGACGCTGCATAAGGACGGGCCGCTGGGAGAGACGGTTCTCGAATGCTATAACTGTGGCTGCCGTAACGTCTTCCTTCTCGGCTTCATCCCGGCTAAAGCAGACTCTGTCGTGGTGCTTCTGTGCAGGTAAAATTCACCACTCATTTGCAAACTGCTGTTTCTGTGGATAAAATCGACACACAGCTCTACTTATCCCTATCGCCTAACGATTACAGCCCCATTGACTCCCTGTGCCAATGCATTGATGAAGTAAACAGTTGGATGTGCCAAAACTTTCTTCAGTTAAACAAAGACAAAACTGAAGTCATTGCGTTTGGAAACAAAGATGAAGTTCTCAAGGTGAATGCATACCTTGACGCTAGGGGTCTAACAACTAAAAATCAAGTCAGGAATCTTGGTGTGTCTCTAGAGTCAGACCTTAGTTTCAGTAGTCATGTCAAAGCAATAACTAAATCAGCATACTGTCATCTGAAGAATATTGCAAGAATTAGATGCTTTGTTTCCAGTCAAGACTTAGAGAAACTTGTGCATGCTTTCATCACCAGCAGGGTGGATTACTGTAATGGACTCCTCACTGGCCTTCCTAAAAAGACCATAAGACAGTTGCAGCTCATACAGAACGATGAGCAGAACCAGAAAATATGAACACATCACACCAGTCCTCAAGTCTTTACACTGGCTCCCAGTTACATTTAGGATTGATTTTAAAGTATTATTATTGGTATATAAATCATTTAATGGCCTAGGACCTAAATACATTGCAGATATGCTCACTGAATATAAACCCAACAGATCACTCAGATCATTAGGATCACATCAGCTAGAAATACCAAGGGTTCACTCTAAGCAAGGAGAGTCTGCTTTTAGCTATTATGCCAGCCGCAGCTGGAACAGCTTCCAGAGGAGATCAGGTGTGCTCCTACAGTAGTCACATTCAAATCCAGACTCAAAACACTTCTGTTTAGCTGTGCATTTACTGAATGAGCACTGTGCCACTGTGTCCGACTGTTTGTACTGTATTTTATTAATTTTTTTATTCTAAACTGTTTTAATTATTCTTATTTCTTTTGATTATTTTAATCTCTTTATTCTTAACTGTTTTAATTATTAGGGCCCAAGCCCTGAAAGGGCGAAGAGCCCTATTGTTTTCCTTAGGATTATTTTTTTTTTTTTCTTTTTTTTTTTTTTCTATTTTTCTTACGACTATTCGGGCACTTTTGGGGCCCTTAACGTGCCCGAAAACTCTTGAAACTTTGCACGCGGGTCAGAACCCGCGGCCATCAGGGCCGGGCTGAAGCTGGTACCCGGGCGTGGCAGGGGGGCTCGACAGCGCCCCCTGGAACGCGGTCCGAAAACTTGGTCCATAAATCAAACACGCTTGCATGGAATAATATGAAACTCGGTACACTTATAGATCTCATCGGTTCATATATACTTCATGCTCTGATTTTTTACCCCAGCCCGACAGGATGTCGGCTATTTAGGGTTGTTTGGAAAACCCATGCTCAGGAATTCGAAATACTCCTCCTAGAGAATTCAAACACACAGCACGAAACTCGGTCAGCATGAAGTCAAGACACTGAGGATGAAAAATTGCCAGGGGATTTTTGATATCTCGAACGGTTTGGCCGTGGCGAGGAAACAAATTTATGGCGAGAAACAAGAAACAGGAAGTGTGTTATAACTTCTTCATACATTAACTGATCTCGATGAAACTTCAGCAGTGTGTTCGCTGTAAGAGGCCGATCACATGGATGTGACTATTGTGAGTCAAAGTTATAGCGCCACCAACTGGCAACAGGAAGTGTGTCACTTTCAAAATGCTTTGAAATCACCCTCTTATTTTTACCCGATTTGCTTCAAACTTCATCTGTATAATGTAAAAACACGCCAGATGTAGACCTGTGAAAGGATTGTTTAATATGTAAGATAATGTTGCCATGGCAACGCATCAAACTTTAATATTCTTTTTTGATGCTTTTGAGACTCTTAGCATGCTTGAAATTGCAGGAAACTCGACAGACACATCTCATTTATTAGCTAGTAGACATGTGCAAAGTTTCAGAAACGGGCGTGGTGAGGGGCTCAGTAGCGCCACCTTTAGTCAAAAATGGGGTATTAGTTTTACCTACAGTAACAAAAATCGGTATGGATATTCGTCTCCTCGAGCCGGACAACTTTCTAATTGACAGTCATTAGCTCCGAACAACACAAAGTCAGATATTTTGGTTTGAATATGATTTTCAGGAGAATTTTCTCCCCCTGTCTCTGTGTGTGGGGGGGTTGGGGAATTTGACTATTATTTTAATGGTGTTCAAGGTTTCAGGGGCTTTTGGGGCCCTTAACGTGCTTGAAAACTCTTGAAACTTTGCACACAGGTCAGCGCCCACAGCCATCAGGCCCGGGCTGAAGCTGGTACCCGGGCGTGGCAGGGGGGCTCAACAGCGCCCCCTTGAACGGGGTCCCCAAAACTTGGTCCATAGATCAAACACGCTTGCATGAATTAATCTGAAACTCAATACACATTTAGATCTCATCGGGCCGAACAACTTACCCTCGGTCAAGTTTTACGCCAGCCCAACAGGAAGTCGGCTATTATGGGTTGTTTGGAGAACGCTTGCTCAGGAATTTGAAGTACTTCTCCTAGAGATTGCATCCGTTTACCGCCAAACTCGGTCAGCTTGAGGACAACACATTGAAGATGCTAAATTGCGGACGGATTTTTGATATCTCGAACGCTTTGGCCGTGGCGAGGAAACTAATTTATGGCGAGAAAAGAGAAACACGAAGTGTTATAACTTCTGCATACATTCACTGATCTTGATGAAACTTCAGCAGTGTGTTCGTGGTAAGAGGCCATTCAGATGGATGTAACTATTGTGAGTCAAAGTTATAGCGCCACCAACTGGCAGCAGGAAGTGTGTCACTTTCTAAATGCTTTTGACAAAAGTGGGGGGGTTAGTTTTATCTACAGTAACAAAACTCGATATGTATATTGTACTCTTCGAGCCGGACAACTTTCTAATTTACCGTAATTAGCTACGACCAACAGGAAGTTAGATATTTTGGTTTGAAAATTGTCATTTTATGTGTCTCTCTCTGAGCCTACGTCTCTGTGTGTGTGTGTGTGTGTGTGTGTGTGTCTGTGAGTGTGGGGAGGGGGAGGGGGGCTAGATTAACCATTTCACTGCTGTGTGGTTTTGCCTGCATTAAAAAGGAAAATAAATGGCTTATGCCTTGTATTTTTTAAATAGGTTTTATTAATAAGTAAAGGCATATAACCAAATTAATTGTAGTGCATTGAAAATAGTTTTATATAATTAGTTTATTAATTAAATTAACTTGGTCCATAAACTTGGTCTGAAAATTTGGTCCATAAATCAAACACACTTGCATGTAATATTATGAAACTCGGTATATAGATCTCATCGGGCCAAACAACTTTAAGCTAGCCCAAAAGGAAGTGGGCTATTTTGGTCTGAATGTGAATGTTTTGCAAAACCAGCCTCTACATTTTTACCCACTCCTCTTAAGTGGTTTATTTTGTTCCCACCAAATGTTTTCAACATGATGAAAATACATTAAAGAAGCATAATTGTGAATATCTATTGAATATCTCTAATTGTTTTGCTATGGCGAGGGATTGAAGTCATGTAAAAAAAATAAACACTAAAAGCCTCATATCTTCTAAAAATTTAATTATACACCATTTATTTCTAGATAAAATTATACAAATATCACAACTAAACCCATTTTATTCTTGTTTTCAATTTAAGAATAATGTACAAGTTTAAAAACAGCCAGAATGCACTATTCAGTTAAAAAAATAAATATATCAAATAATACATAGGGCTATACTGCCCTCTTGTGTTCAAAATCAGGTAGGCCTGTTGTATTTAAATATATTAGGTAGCCTATGTGACTCCGAGAATATTTTCTCACCGGTTATTTGACGTGTAACACCGGGGGCTTTTAAATCGCTAAGTTAAAAGTGAAAGTAAAGTAAGGACGTCCGCATGGACATTTATAGTGGTGGCGCTCACAGTGCGCTCGAATGAATTTCTATGGAAGTAGAAATGAAAAAACGTTCGCTCTGTTTTGCTCGCTCGTCGCCATGGACGCGCACCGTTATGAATGCCAGTGCAGCCGCATACTTTTTAGTGTCACTTTAAAATTAGCGCCATATCGGGGACCGATTGCTTCCGGTTTTCAGGGAAAACACAACAACAAAAGAGTAAATGACAGATTCGCTTAAATAGGTGCTTTTACACAAAATATTCCGTCATAATTTTTCCAGTCAGCTCTTCACTCTCGTGATTAATGAAATTTGACTCCTGTTGCTGATATTTGCTGCAACTTTCGTTCTGCTCACAATTTAGTAAGCAAACACGCTTCAAATGTGTTTTTATTTTATTTTTGTGTATATATATGTGTGTATATATATATATATATATATATATAGCTTATGTTTCAAATATGAGTTAATTAACAATCGTTTGAAAGAATGATACTTTTTAACATATCACTAAACCGTCATTAGGTGTCGCCAGGCGACCGTCTTAATGAGCGAGTCATTGATTCATTTGTTCGAACGATTCGTTCGAACGGCTGAGTCATTCATGAATGAGACAGATTGCTGAATCATTCAGTAATGAGAAAACACGTTGCTGTGAGATGCTCGATGGTTCTGCTGTGATCTTTGTTTAACTAGTTTCACTGCTGAAACAGAAAAAAGTCAATATTGCATCTAAAATGTAAGTGATTTGACTTGTGTGTGTGTGTGTCTGTGTCTGTGTCTGTGTCTGTGTGTGTGTGTGTGTGTGTGTGTGTGTGTGTATGATTGTGTCTGCTACAGTGATTGTTTAACCCTTGTTAAAGTTTAGGCCTTGTCTTTTTGGATATATATCTTTTTATATAAAAAAAATAGGCATACAACCCATATATTTTAAATGTATCGTTTGCTTTAAATTACATTAAGATTTGTATGTTTGGTAATTGAACCTGAATGAATTTTAAATGAATGTGCTATATTTCAGAGTTTTCCTTAAAATTTGAACTAACTTTATTCTCATCTGAATGATAGACTATTTATTTCTGTATAAAATAAAAAAGAGATTTTGGTTGGGTGACAGTTGTAGTTTACAGTTTGACAAGCACAATGTTGTGTTTTATTGCGATTGTACACAAATATAAGTAAACACTTTGCAGTTTTAATAATGTCCTGTATGAACAAAAGGACGGAGTATGTTTTTATGTCTACATTGTTCAATCACGTTTCACACACACACACACACACACACACACACACACACACACACACACACACACAAACTTTTTTCTAATCAGATCAGGCAAGTAATATTCTGTCTTGGCACACTTGATTTAACTTTCAATCTTGTGTACTTATTTCATGTGTCCATTAAGTCCATGAGACCGTAGGGTGTCTCATTTTTCATTTTAGGTTTCAGAAGGTTGCTCACGCATATGATATGTGCCCTCAATGCACACTTTTGCAGAGCCCACACCAATGCAAGCTCTACAGTACACATCTTCTCAACAGTCAAAGCGGGGTTAAGTTATTGCCCGTCATGCACAGTAACCCTAAAGGCACCAGGGTGGCGGTGCCACCGGCTTGTTTATATATATATATATATATATAAATATAGCTGCGAGCAGCGATGAAGGGCCAAAGCCGGTGGCACCGCCACTCCGGTGCCTTTAGGTAACTAAAGGCACCGGGGTTGCGGTGCCACCGGCTTGGGCCCGTAATCGCTGCTCGCAGCTATATTTCCTATTTCTTTTGATTTTTCTATGTAAAGCACCTTGAATTACCATTGTGTATGAAATGTGCTATATAAATAAACTTGCCTTGCCTTGCCTTGCCTAAAATCATCACAGGAGTTTATTTTGATTGGGTTGACCCAGATCTTTTAGACATCAATAAATAAAGGGAGTTATAACAACAACAATGCTATTAAAATATGCTCTTTCTAGCTGCTTGATTGTGTCTTTATGGTATGTATAAGACATAATCTGTAAGCTTTACAAGGTTACCTTTACTAAGGATTAGTTTACTTTTGTTAGTTTATTAGTTACTAGTTGTTTCAAACCTGTATGAGTTTCTTTCTTCTGCTAAACGCAAAGGAAGATATTTTGAAGAATGTCAGAAGCCAAACAGTTGTTGGACCCCATTGACTTCCATAGTATTTTTTTTCCTACTATGGAAGTCAATGGGGTCCATCAACTGTATGGTTACTGATATTCTTCAAAATATCTTCTTTTGTGTTCAGCAGAAGAGAGAAACTCATACAGGTTTAAAACAACTTGAGGGCGAGTAAATGATGACAGAATTTTCATTTTGAACTGATCTATTCCTTTAAGGCCATTAAACTGTTAATATTGAGTGAATAAACTCTTTCATGTGTGAAGGCACCTGCTGACTGAAAAGGAAATGGGGAAAGTCCCTAATGTTGCTTGTATTTAAATCTTTACATAATGAAAAGTCCTCGTGTGCAAGCATAATTGCTTTTAATGTGCTTATGAAAATGTAGATAAATGCACACATTTCATTTTTATGAATTATATTAGTTTAATATCTTTTTAATCAATACATAGTTGTATACATAAATGCATAAAAAGCAATGCATAAAACATTCTTTTAGGGGGTTTTTTTAGAGATTGCACTTCATGTTGAATTATTTTAAAATGTTTCATGTAAATTTAATCACACCACTTGAAGCTGTGAAACCACACTGTGCATGTTGTTGAGGGTGTGCAGTCTCTCCGTCTCATGGGTGTGTGTGTGTGTGTCTGTTTAGGCAGCCGTGTGCCAGTCAGAGCAGTCTGAAGGACATTAATTGGGACAGCTCTCAGTGGCAGCCGCTCATCCAGGACCGTTGCTTTCTGTCTTGGTTGGTGAAGATCCCATCCGAGCAGGAGCAGCTGAGGGCCCGTCAGATCACGGCCCAGCAGATTAACAAACTCGAGGAGCTCTGGAAGGTACAGTGATTTACATCTTTCTAGGGATGCACTGAAATTTTGCATTTTGGCCGAAAAATAAAAAAAAGTCGAAAATATGCCGCACCGCCCGCTGTGTTCGGCAATCGGGTTTCACATTTTTGGAACTTTACGAGTGCCTTTTTCTGCTCCATGTGTGCGCCACGCTCTCCATTGCCTGTGTGTGTGTGTGTGTGCGCGCCTGCTCAATGTCCCACTCCGTGTGTGCACTGTGCGCTCTGCTCTGTCGCTCATGTCCCGAACTCTATACTCATGTACCGATGGCGCTCACCGGAAAAGCAAAATCCACTCCAATAACGTGCCGACATGACATTTCTCTGTAGTAGACTTCTCCTACTGTGCTGTAATAAGGTATAGCCGTGCTGGGCAACGCTGGTAAAACGACACTACCCTCTCATTCACTGATCACATGCTCTGATAATAATAGTTTTCTAAGACTATTCTTTATCTTGACAGTTAGTCAAAAAATAAATATGTTAAATCTGAGTCTGTTGCATAGAACTGAATGAAGAACAATATATTAATATTTAATATGATTTTAATATAGGGCTATTTTCTGTCCAATTTTTGTGTTACTTTAAATAAAAGTGTGGTTATTTTATTGTTTTTTTAATTCAGATTCAGTAAAATTATTGCATTTAATTTAAAAGTCTAGTAACAATACAATTATATTAAAAAAGCAATTTAAAATAAGAAATTAATAATTATTTTTAAAAAGTCAGTTTCGGTTTTCGGTCATCCAGAAGTTTCGGTTTCGGCCCAGAAGTTTCATTTTGGTGCATCACTACATGTTACTCATGGAGTGAAAACACTGTAACAATGCAGAACCGTCGTGCAGTTTTGAGAATCCTAATCTTCTATCATGTTTGTAGGAAAACCCAACAGCGACCCTGGAAGATTTGGAGAAACCTGGAGTGGATGAGGAACCTCAGCACGTTCTGCTACGCTACGAAGATGCCTATCAGTACCAGAACATTTTTGGTCCGCTGGTCAAACTAGAGGCTGACTACGACAAGAAACTCAAAGAGTCCCAAGTATGAAAACCTTTCTGCTTTTCAACTCTATGCCTGTGTAGGGATGTCCTGAGCCGATCTCAAGGATCGGTATCGGGCCTGATTAAGCTTTTTTTTTATCTGATCGGTATCAGCTATCCTTAGCCTTATCCTTTTTTTTACGCCAACTGTCTGTACATTTTCTGTTTGGCGGTATGGACCTTGAAGTGGGTTTGCCAACCGTCCTTAAAAGGAAAAAGAAGAAGCTCAAATGTGCACGTGTGAGGCTCGAGAACCAATGAGGTCTGTTCTAGCGAGTTACGCGCATGTTTGAGCTTCCGTGTTTAGCATCTTTAATCTGCACTTTTGTAACGAATCACTCGAAAGTCATTTATTTACTGTTAAGTTTTCTCTGTTGTCAGTCAATCTGAGACGTCATTGCCTTGACACGTTGCTATGGGTTGAGTATTGCTGCGGATTTGATTGACAGACTGGCATTCAGTCCTTTTCATTTTCTGTGTGGTTAACTATCTAAGTGAACTAGGGAGCGCAACCGTTGCCCATCCATTTTTTCAGCTCTTGTTAGTTCTGGAAGTATTTTTCCATTTATTTATTTTTTAATTTTTTTAGACATTTAAAAAAAAAATCATTAAATAGTTCTACGCCATGAATAAAATCAACCAGCTCTGAGATGAATCTTAAAATTGTTTGAAATACAAGTGTCAAGTGAAAATCAAAACACAGACAAATGCGCAGGATGTAATGTCTTTTGAGGAAACGAGCATCTGTGAATTATTTAATCAAATCCACAATAAGGATGCAATTTATAACTATTGACCAAACTGTATAATATGATGTGTTGGAGGTTCTTGCGGCAAAATATTTAACAGGGCTCGAATTTTGGTGCGGGTATTGCGCATAATTGTACTCATTCCTGCTGATCTCTGTCTTATAAAGTGGGAGATTCTTTCAAACATTTATTAATTAAGCTTGTTGGTTGAAATTAATCCACACAGATTATCAGATCAAATCAGTAATTCGAAAACTCGGTTTAACGTAATTTCACGAACAGCCAGAGTGATTTAGCGCTACCGCATCTTCGCTCTCTCTTTCAAAATGAGCACATGGCTTCACATCACCTCATCATCTGTACAAGCGAGCTGCACGCTGCGTTAAAAGACTTTGCCCAATCGAGCCTGTTGCATCGTTACTAAAGTTTAAAAAGCCATTTAAGCATTCTGTAGTACTCGCGCGATCTCTGAGAGATGGCTCATACCCTAGAGCACACACACATAAAGCTAAACTGAGTGACCAAACAGTGCTTTTTCGTGGCTTATTGTGCGTAAAAGGTCAGAAACGCACAAAATGATGTCAAAAAGCCAGTCTTGGCAAGTTTTCAAAAACGCAGTCGGTGGTGTCAAGTGATATTGGATCCGTGCATTAGCTCTTAAAGTGACAGCAGCCTAATATACATTACCTGTGGCTGTCTGTGTCATTAATGTCAATCAAAGAACAAAATATAGCGAGAAGAATTAATCCGTAGTTCATTGTATAGTTGAAATTATTTCATTGTATAAATTAACTACAATATCTGTAGTATTCCTGTACCTGAATACTGTTAGACCTTCCTGAAAACTGAAAACCTTAAAGAACTCTATTTCATTTGTAATGTTATTTTATTGTATTTATTTGTGCTTCTGCTTGTAATTTATGTATTTGTTCTTGTTTATTTTGTAAATTAAATTCAAGGTTGAAATCCAAGCTTCCTTGTGCTGTGTAAACTGATTCGCAACAAAATTACCAAACAGAAATGCAAAGTGAGCATACATTTAGGGGCTAGAAATGTAGTTTATAATAAAATACCTCCTCCTCCCATAAAAGAACACTAGTTAATAACAGAAGTATTTTGGATTTCCAGTGAGTTATGTTGACAACGTTAGCGCTTCAAAAAAGCCAGTTTGACATCCTACATAACGCAATCGCTATTTACATCTCGTACGGTCTGTAAACTCTTGCGTTAACAAGGCAATGACTGACGCATTTGTATTACATTCCAAAGAGCTCCAATATCAGCCCCACAGTTGAAAACGAAACCATATCCGAACCAGCTGGGCCGGATCGGCAAAGCAACAAGAACGATTGGCCCGACGGTGGAAAAGCGGCTCATGATTTCCCTTTCTGTGATAGCGGTGCCGACAGTGTTTGGATGATTTCTGTTAAGTATTAGTATTAATTCAGTATACATGATTTTTAGGGCTGGGTAAAAAAAATATTGATTTCTCGATAGTAATCGATTCTCATTTTTACGAACCGATATTGATTCTTAAATCTCAAGAATCGATTAGTCATCCTGTTTTGATTTGATGAATGAATGGAACATTGTAGCGCGCATCCCATCCAATAAATCGCAATAATCTTTGTGCTTTGTTACTATTGATACTAAATAAAGTCTCAAATTTCAAATTACGTCCATTTTCTTACGAAATTCAAAAACATAAATACCGTTTTGGCGCTGTGGCGTGAGATCGCTCTGGCTCAGCTCAGCTCAAGAGAAGCACATGATCTCCTCTTCTGCCTTAATAATACCAGTTACAGTGCGAAATAAACATGAATGAACGTTAAAAGATAGAGTACAACTTATCGAAATCTGTATCATGTCACATGGAATCGCTCAATCAGTGTTTCAACCGTGGAAAGACGTCAGTAAAACAACTTGTAAACAATGTCATGTAACGTCACATTTACCTCAGAAAAAACATATGTGACCATAAACTCGTTATCAGCTAGAAAAATTAACTCTAAAGAGGAGCATTTTGCTAAAAATATGCACCATATTACATATTCATTATAATTTTTAATGTTCTTCGATATTTAATGCATGTTTGAATAAATCTGGCAAGATTTTATGACAGCCACCATTTAAATGTTTATATTTCATATAACTTTATTATTATAAAAATAAATAAAACTGTAATTTAAGTGTTTGTATAGCTACAAATCAGTTAATTTGTACCTTCAATATTATAGTCGGCTAATGAAGCCTATAGGCTACAACTGACTCCCATAGTTTACAGCATTAGTTAAGAGATTTGTTTTCCTTGAGAAAATTTGCCATGTATTGTACCTGATATCCAAAATAATCAATATTGAATCGAATCGGAATCTGAATATTCCTGTGGTTTTGTCAAAGGTTTAATAGACACAGAATCTTTTAACGATTAATCGTGCAGCTCTAATTTGTGGCTTGTGCAGAAGCATATCATCTCTTTACATCCGAGTTCATATGTCTCTGTCTTGAAACGTTATATACATTGCGTTATTGCACTTTATAGCAACAAAAAATAATTATGTTGAGAAAATGGATGGGATTTTTATTTCTGGAACAAGAATATTGCACTTTTTTGCAAGAAAAAAGCGATAGATGGACATGCATCTTTCCTTGTACATGAGTTTCTTTTCTATCTGGTAAAGAGAGGTTGTTTATAAGTGTAATAAATCATATGTGTTTAAACATATATATTTAAAATGTGTTGAAACATTTAGTTTTTATTCTGCTGCTAATGTTTTCTCTTTGCTTGTCTCCTGTCTTTTTACTGCAGACTCAAGACAATATAACTGTGAGGTGGGATTTGGGACTGAATAAAAAGCGGATAGCTTATTTCACTCTGCCCAAGACGGATTCAGGTGGTAATATTCACTTTCAACATCTTCTGTGTCTACCAGTGGTTCATATCCATCCCATCCCTAACACCGTGTCCCATGCATCCCTCATCGATGTGTGCACGGACATGTCTGCCCGAGTGTGTGTGTGTGTGTGCGTGCATGTGTGTTTGTGTTGCTGTAGTGTGTATGTGATGGATATATAGCTCTATTTTTGTTATTAGAACATAAATGCAGAAGATGTGGTTTATCTGACAGTGTTTTCTCTGTGGTGGTGATTTTTATCAGACATGCGACTGATGCAAGGAGACGAGATCTGTCTGCGCTATAAAGGAGACTTGGCTCCTCTCTGGAAAGGAATCGGACACGTCATCAAAGTCCCGGACAGCATCCTTTCAACGAAGATTATCCAACTGGCTGCTGCAAAATGACAACTATTATTATCAACTTCTATTATGTTTTTGATAATGTCCTTAGGCACACATTGGGATTACTTAGGATTGATGATTTGTAAGGGTGTCACGATTTCGATTTTAAATTAAGTCACAATCTCGAACTTCGAATTAAAAACTGGAATCGTCGATGCTGCCACGCCCCCATGTCACGTCCGGTCGGCGTGCCAAGCGGAAAAAAGCGTGTGTTGAAGTGGCGCGAGTCAGTCAACCTCCTCTAACTTAGCTACAGCCAGTCAAAAGATAGCATGGCAACTGCAGATGCAGGAGACCCATCGACAGAACTTAAACCCCCTCCTCTTTCATTGATGTCGCCGGTGTGGAAGTATTTTGGATTTCCAGTGAGATATGTTGACAACGTTCGCGCTTCAAAAAAGCCACAGTTTGCCAGCTCTGCTATGTGCGTTAGGGGTGTAAATCGGAGCCTTAAAGAGATACTCCACTTTTTTTGGAAATAGGCTCATTTTACAACTCCCCCAGAGTTAAACTGTTGAGTTTTACCGTTTTTGAATCCATTCAGCCGAACTCCGGTTCTGACGGTACCACTTTTAGCATAGCTTAGCATACATCATTGAAGTGGACAAGACCATTAGCATTTCTAAAAAAAAAAATGACCAAAGAGTTTAGATATTTTTCCTATTTAAAACTTGACTCTTCTGTAGTTACATCGTGCACTAAGACCGACGGAAAATGTAAAGTTGTGATTTTCTAGGCTGATATGGCTAGGAACTATACTCTCATTCCTGCGTAGTAATCAAGAAACTTCACTGCCATACCATGAGTGCAGCAGGCGTAATGATATGACGCAGCGCCTGAAAATAGTCCCCAGCTCCAACGTGACCGGGACTAAGTGCCTGCGCCTGCTGCACTCATGGTACGGCAGTGAAGTTTCTTGATTATTACGCAGGAATGAGAGTATAGTTCCTAGCCATATCAGCCTAGAAAATCACAACTTTACATTTTCCGTCGGTCTTAGTGCACGATGTGACTACAGAAGAGTCAAGTTTTAAATAGGAAAAATATCTAAACTCTTTGGTCATTTTTTTTTTTGAGAAATGCTAATGGTCTTGTCCACTTCAATGATGTATGCTAAGCTATGCTAAAAGTGGTACCGCCAGAACCGGAGATCGGCTGAATGGATTCAAAAACGGTAAAACTAAACAGTTTAACTCTGGGGGAGTTGTAAAATGAGCCTATTTCCAAAAAAAGTGGAGTATCCCTTTAAGCCAACGATTCGATTATTTTCGATACTTCAGAATTTCCCGGGATTCGATTCGATACGATTCAATACTAGATATTTTTACATGATATCTATTAAGTTTAAAATAAATAAACAAAAAAAAAAATAATTAGCCTTTTATTGAGAATACAGAAACCGCCTTTGTGTCGAGCAGGACGTGGCCGGCGTGAGAGAGCGGCGCGAGTGTTAATGAACGTCACCTGTGAGACGCACCGGTCTCTCGGTCTTCCGTGTCGTCGCTCCTCTTTTTATGCTTCCGCTCCTCCGTGAGAGATGCGAGACCGGTGCGTCTCACAGGTGACGTTCATTAACACACCACCGGCCTCGTGCCGTTCTCTCACGTCGGCCCTCGCCACAGTATTCTATTCACATAATGTGTATGTTACACTATAGCAGTTTTCTTTGCAAACGGCAACATCTCTTACCACGGCTCCATCTGTTTTCCTGAGCCAAAATACTTCCACACCCATGACTTGACGCCGACTGGAGTGTGTAACATTTCACTTTCATTGCCAGCTCGCTCTGCCGGTTCCATCACTCTTGAAAGTCAGACTCAACAATGTGTGTGTGAACATAGATAGACTGTAAAACGTAAGTAACGCGTGTGAAGTCGAAGACAATAATGAGGTTAGCGCCACCCGCAGCTTAGGAATAGGTTGTACGCATATGTCGGAGCTGATGCTGAAAATAGACAGGCGGCAAAATAAACACATTAATTGATACTCTTGCGGACGCATCGAATCGTCGGCTGTATAATCGATTGATCGATATGAATCGATTAATATTTACACCCCTAATGTGCGTGTACCATATTCTTCCACTGGCAGCACGACTAACATGGCAGGGCACCACAAAAACATAGATTTATCTGTTAAACCAACACCTGTTTGTTTGTTTTGTGAATCTTCTGTGAAGAAGACTGCAGTTACAAAAGAGAAACTATGGCAGGTTATTTTGCTTAAGTTTCCAATTGATTAAAGATATAAGTTATTATATTATAAGCACTTTTTTTTATAGGCAAGACAAGTAGTTTGTTTAGGCATGGATGGGTTGTATGGAATTACAAACCTGCGCACATATTTTCAAAAGCACATAACTATAGAATCCATTCTGAATGTGCATGTGAAGGCCGTCAGCGTTAATCACAGGTTCGCGTTTAAAGTCTGATCATTTCGACGGAGATGAATCAATCAAAATTAACTTTAGCTGGAAATAACATTATTCAAGAACCGCTATAAAACCAAAACAATCTCTGTTACCTTAAATTATATGTTTATCTCTGTAAAGCTGCTTTGAAACAATCCATTATTAAAAGCGCTATATAAATGAAGATGACTTGACTTTGTTGTTAATAAATGTTTTAAATTTGACCATGTAGTGTGGTACATTGCGAACGAAGGTCAGATATCATATTGCATAAAAGTCTAGTCTAAAAATGGCATAGCAACCTGTGCTTTAAAAAAAAGAAATGTAAAAATCGAGAATCGAAACGAACCGTGACCTTAGAATCGAAAATTAAATCGAATCGAAGATTTGGAGAATCGTGACACCCCTAATGATTTGATAAGCAACCACCCAGAGCACACTATCAACTGCATAGGGTGTCATTTTTTTTAATGTATCAGGTTTTGGTGAAATGCTGCCTATGGAGTCCATTAATAATTTAAATCAGGGACAATAAAGTATATTTCATAGCAGCATAATTGAAACCACTCAGTAAATTCTAACAAATGCATAGCAAAATTGTCAACACGCTGGGATCGTGACAGTTTTGCAAACACCTAACCTTTTATTTCAGCAAAATCACTGTTTTGATTTACAAGTACACAAGTATCATACGGTTGATTCTTTAACCGAGATTCTGTCAGATTATGGAGATGAGATTGCCATCGAGCTGCGCAGCAGTGCAGGCGCTCCTGTGGAGGTGCCGCACAACTTCCAGGTGGACTTTGTCTGGAAGTCGACATCTTTTGACCGGTTAGTCCCACTATCACGTTTTAATGCTTTCACCAGTCCATTCAATCGTTTCCATTTGTTTTGTTGCATTTATACAGTGCATATTTGCTACCTGCATGTCGATCCAAACCAGAATGTTTTTTCTTTTATGTAGATGGCATTATTTTTAATTTAATTATTTTTTAATTTTTATATTTTCCATTTTTATTTTCGTTTTAAAGTTGAAGTTCAATTTTTTTTTAAATGTGTCTATAAAGTTTTTTATTCATTTTATTTGTTACTTAAGAACATAGTTATTTTATTTCAGGTAACATTTTTTTTTTTGTTTAGTGAAGTATAATAATAACATAATAATCATCAAATTTGTTTATATAGCACTTTACAGGTGTAAAATGCAGTTCAAAGTGCTTTACATAAAAATTATATAGCCATATCAACAGCAACATCATATTCAATAAAAACATGTGCATCAAAAAAAAAAAAAAAGCAACACATAGTATAAAATAGTAAAACATGAAGAAGGACAAATATAAAAGTAATCAGCTACAACACATCTAATAGAAAATGCTAAAACATATAGGAGACGATTTATTATAAGCATAAATTAGAGTAAGTAATACAATGCCAAAGTAAAAAGATACATTTTTAACTTTCTTTTAAAAAATACTGAGTGTACTAGCTTCCCTAAAATCTAGTACACTCCGTATTTTTAAAAGAAAGTTACAAATGTATCTTTTTACTTTGGCATTTAATTACTTAATATCTAGTGTACACAGTATTTTATAATACTGTAATAACCCTTGCATGCGATTACAATAAATGGAGACTCAAGTTTTCTGTCCAAAAGATCATAAGTGATAGCCAAATCCAATTTTAACAACTTAAAGGTACAACATGAATGATTTTTGTAATAAAATATTCAAAAACCACTTGCACAGTGTGATATATTTCCTGCAGTTATGTACTTACAATATCTCAATATTTCCCAAAGAACTTTAATTTCAGAGAAATTCCAGTTTTAAATAATGGCTCGTCACTGGTCATGTCGCCTGTCAATGGCGTAATATCCGCGTTATCCCTCGGTTTCCGCTCGTACTGCCATAGTAACCATGGCGACAGACGTTGTTGTTTCGTTCAAACATTATGGACCATGGCAAGCAGACTTTGGGACAAAAGGAGAACTAAAACGAGGATCAATATTAGGGCTGGGTAAAAAATATCTATTTCTCGATATTAATCGATTCTCATTTTTACGAACCGATATCGATTCTTAAATCTCAAGAATCGATTAGTCATCCTGTTTTGATTTGATGAATGAATGGAACATTGTAGCGTGCATCCCATCCAATAAATCGCAATAATCTTCGTGCTTTGTTACTATTGATACTAAATAAAGTCTCAAATTTCAAATTACGTCCATTTTCTTACGAAATTCAAAAACATAAATACCGTTTTGGCGCTGTGGCGTGAGATCGCTCTGGCTCAGCTCAAGAGAAGCACATGATCTCCTCTTCCGCCTTAATAACACCAGTTACAGCGCGAAATAAACATGAATGAACGTTAAAAGATAGAGTACAACTTATCGAAATCCGTATCATGTCACATGGAATCGCTCAATCAGTGTTTCAACCGTGGAAAGACGTCAGTAAAACAACTTGTAAACAATGTAACGTCACATTTACCTCAGAAAAACTATATGTGACCATAAACTCGTTAGTCAGATAGAAAAATTAACTCTAAAGAGGAGCATTTTGCTAAATATATGCACCATATTACATATTCATTATAATTTTTAATGTTCTTCCATATTTAATGCATGTTTGAATAAATCTGGCAAGTTTTTATGACAGCCACCATTTAAAAGTTATATGAAATATAAACATTTATTATAAAAATAAATAAAAGTGGAATTTAAGTGTTTGTATAGCTACAAATCAGTTCATTTGTACCTTCAATATTATAGTCGGCTAATGAAGCCTATAGGCTACAACTGACTCCCATAGTTTACAGCATTAGTTAAGAGATTTGTTTTCCTTGAGAAAATTTGCCATGTATTGTACCTGATATCCAAAATAATCAATATTGAATCGAATCGGAATCGAATTGCAAGCTTGTGAATCGAAATCGAATCGAATTGTGAAATTTGTGTCAATACCCAGCCCTAATCAATATCGGCGTGGCGTTTTCGAGATGACGAGAGCTAGCGTCCGCGACTAACTTCGACTTGACAGAGACGCCGCTCTTACATGTACTTTATTAGACAGGTGAGCAAATGTACATAAAGCTAGTCAATGTTGTATAGATCAACATGATGAAATCTGTATGTTATTCTAATGTTGATCTAGCTCACTGCTAGTCTCATACAGCCAACAAACTAACACATAGAATAACATTATAACTTTCAACACACTCAAATGCAGTTTAGTGTGATAGTGTAGACTAGAGCAAGTGAAGCAGTGCTGCGTTTCCTCAAGTTTAATTCGTATAATAAACTGACCTGTGAGTAATTCTGCACTTGCGTGTAACGTTAGATCGGTAGAATGAAATGTCCTTATTCGTTTAAATCCGCGGGACTCGCGTGTGGCGCTGATATCTGTCTCTTATTAGCAATCGCGCTTCATACGACAGTCATGATAAAAACATCAATGTATTCACTCATCCATAAACATTATTAGATCCATCAAAATGACGACAAGTTCCATTATTCCGCTTTTGCGTCATCAGCCGACGCCTTTGTTATTGTTAGAGGTTAACGCCCTCTAGCGGCGAAAACTTACATATTGTAGCTTTAAGTTTTGTCTTTTTCACAAAAGGTTATCGTATGACCTTACTAGATGCATGCGTCTTTTGGATATTTTTATGGATCTTTTGTATCTTTTTTTTTTTTTTTTAAGCTTGATGCCTTCAGTCATGATTATTTGTAATTGCATGTGGAAAAAACAGTTTAATTTTCAAATGAACTATAACTTGAAATGGTCTAATGATCTGTGAATCTAGTGGATGCGAGGTTCAGCTTTTTGTTTATCATGTCATGAAGAATGCAGAGCGCCCTGAAGACGTTTGCTGTGGATGAGACCTCTGTGTCTGGCTACATCTACCACAAGCTGCTGGGTCACGAGGTGGAGGACGTTATCATCAAATGCCAGCTTCCCAAACGCTTCACTGCGCAGGGCCTGCCAGACCTCAACCACTCGCAGGTACAGAGCTTCCCAGACTCCCCTTCACCTCATTCGGCCCTTTGACTACAAGCTTCTGTTTTGGCACTATATAGGTTTATGCTGTGAAGACGGTACTGAAGTGTCAACTAGTCTCTCCCCTGTGAAGGCCTCCTTCCCTTAACCTCTGTACAGATAAAACATTATCAAAATGATTCCAGTTCGCGTGGATCTGCTAAAACGACAAAAAATTCTGTATTATGCAGGCCAGACAAGTAATTTGGTGAGGTCAATTTGTAAAGAAAGACCACGCGCATACCTATAGACCATATGTAGCCCCGTCCCTTTCGGTCTGTATTTTCACAGCGATCTTGCCTGTTTATGAATGAACAGCTCGTTTTAAAATCTTCCTGGTATACTGTCCTTGTCCAGAAAGGAAATAAAGACATCATCAAAGTAGTCCATGTGACATCAGTGGGTTAGTTAGAGTGTGTTGAAGCATCGAAAATACATTTTGGTCCAAAAATAACCAAAACTAGGACTTTATTCAGCATTGTATTGTCTTCCGGTTCTGTTGTGGATCCGCGTTCAGTGCCGCCGCTGACGTAAGACGCTGCTGACGTGTGTCTGGTGTGTGTGTGTGTGTGTGTGTGTGTATTCTGGTTCTGTTGTGGATCCGCGTTCAGTGCCGCCGCTGACGTAAGACGCTGCTGACGTGTGTCTGGTGTGTGTGTGTGTGTGTGTGTGTATTCTGGTTCTGTTGTGGATCCGCGTTCAGTGCCGCCGCTGACGTAAGACGCTGCTGACGTGTGTGTGTGTGTGTGTGTATTCTGGTTCTGTTGTGGATCCGCGTTCAGTGCCGCCGCTGACGTAAGACGCTGCTGACGTGTGTCTGGTGTGTGTGTGTGTGTGTGTGACGTAAGACGCTGCTGACGTGTGCCGTGTGTGTGTGTGTGTGTGTGTGTGTGTGTGTGTGTGTGTGTGTGTGTATTCGGGTTCTGTTGTGGATCCGCGTTCAGTGCCGCTGCTGACGTAAGACGCTGCTGACGTGTGTCTGGTGTGTGTGTGTGTGTGTGTGTGTGTATTCCGGTTCTGTTGTGGATCCGCGTTCAGTGCCGCTGCTGACGTAAGACGCTGCTGACGTGTGTCTGGTGTGTGTGTGTGTGACGTAAGACGCTGCTGACGTGTGCCGTGTGTGTGTGTGTGTGTGTATTCTGGTTCTGTTGTGGATCCGCGTTCAGTGCCGCCGCTGACGTAAGACGCTGCTGACGTGTGTCTGGTGTGTGTGTGTGTGTGTGTGTGTGTGTGTGTGTGTGTGTCTGGTGCGCCCGAGCTTCGTTTACAGTCTGAGGGAGACGCACGCTGGAAACAAAACAATCTTCGCAAACATGTCTAAGGATTTCCACACAGAGGAAGACTTGCATTTTTTTGCCCAGCCATATTTATTTGAACCCGAATACACGGACACACCAGACACACACACACACACACACACACACACACACACACACACCAGACACACGTCAGCAGCGTCTTACGTCAGCGGCGGCACTGAACGCGGATCCACAACAAACCAGAATACACACACACACCAGACACACGTCAGCAGCGTCTTACGTCAGCGGCGGCACTGAACGCGGATCCACAACAGAACCAGAACACACACACACACTCACACACACACACACACACCAGACACACGTCAGCAGCGTCTTACGTCAGCAGCGTCACTGAACGCGGATCCACAACAGAACCGGAAGACAATAGTTTTTGTTATTAATAAGTTAATAACTAATGATCTTTGCAACGGAAGTGAATCAATCAAAACTAACTTTATCTGGACAATAACTTTATTCTAGAGCTGCTGTAAAGCCAAAACAATCTCTGTGACTTTAATTTCCTATTATCACTGTAAAGCTTCTTTGAAACGATCTATATTGTTAAATTCTCTATATAAATGAAGGTGACTTGACTTGACTTCTGAAACTCATTGACTCGCTGGGACAATATAGGTGTATGCTGTGAAGACGGTGCTGCAGCGACCCCTCAGTCTGATCCAGGGGCCTCCAGGAACCGGCAAGACGGTCACCTCTGCCACTATAGTCTACCATCTGGCCAGACAGGGCAATGGGTAAGACACGTCCTCTCACGGTAGTGGTAGACATAAATGTCAGTCCTTCCAGAAAAACGCAGTTGTTTTGTGATTGTTGCGGGCAAAAATCCTTCATTATGCGGCCCGTTTTCTTCAAAAATGCGATGGAATATGCGGTATATTTATGCGATGAAATTGCGGGAACTTGCAAAAACTGCGGTTTGATGAAAAAGATTTTAAAAAAAGTGATTCCCCCAACACCCTGTTCTCACTAGGCTACTACCTTAATGTAGAGTCATTTCTTATTACTTCCTATGATAAGCAAGCGTATACATCACAGAAAGTGCTGGGAATATTTAATTTCTCATCTTGTTTTATTTCAGACCTTAATAAAAAACATCAAACTTACAAAACATTGATGAGTCAAACAAGTTCTGTAGCTTTACTAGAGGAATATGCTACAACTTCTGTAAAAATTAATAAATAAAATATAAAAAAACAAAGTGTGCTCCTGTTTTACAGCTTTTCGATGATGTTCACGTCACGTAATTACACCACTTCATAACGTTCCCATGGCAACAGGGGGAAACGGCTGCTCTCGTGTGACGCAAACTTTTTAGCAACGAAAATGCGAGGACTATGAAATCATGCAAGCCCCGCATATTTTGCACGGAAATCGGCAATTTATGCGGCGAAAGTGCGGCGTATTTGAGAAAATGTGGCCCCGCATAATTATGCTGACTTGGCTGATTATGCACTAAATCATGCGATCACGTTTTTCTGGAGGGACTGAAATGTGTGTATCTGTGTATTTCCAGTGTGTTATACAATTTCAACATGAAATGTGAGTTAATTTGGATGATAATACTAGGGCTGGAAATAATCTATTTGAGATTTTTCTGCTAAAAATTGAGATTGCAATTTAAAATATGAATTATTTCCTTATCGTTATTGGTAACACTTTACAATAAGGTTCGTTAGTTAACATTAGTTAACTACATTACTTAACATGAACTAATAATGAACTGCACGTATACAGCATTTATTAATCTTTGTTAATGTTATATATATATATATATATGTAATGTTATAATGTTAATTTCAACATTTACCAATACTTTATTAAAATCTTGTTAACATTAGTTAATGCACTGTGAATTAACATGAACTAACGATGAACAGCTGGATTTTTATTAACAAAGATTAACAAATGCAGTAACAACTGGATTGCTCATTGTTAGTTCATGTTAGTTAATACATTAATGTTAACTAATGAACCTTATTGTAAAGGGTTACCTCATTATTTTTATTGTTAGCACTTTTCAATAAGGTCTCATTAGTTAATGTTATTTAATGCGTTAACTAACAATGAGTAATACATTTGTTACAGTATTTATTAACATTAATTGATGAAAATACAATTGCACATTGCTATTAATGTTAGCTTTGGTCCAATAAATAATAATAACAGACAAATTTTGATTTTAATAATGTATTGGTAAATGTTGCAATTAACATGAACTAATTTTAAAGTTCCCCCTGTGGTGAAAATCAAGTTTTTAATGTTGTTTATATGTCCTTGTGGTGTTTTTAAAAATGCTTTAAGACAAACCATGTGCAAATTCATAAGTCGACAGCATTGCTGAGTATTTACTCCTTAACAGTCCCCCGTAGTCGATAATTTTATCCCTTAAAACTCATCTTTGATCACCAAAATTACATTTAAACGTTTTTTTTTCCTTGAAAAAGAATGTCTTCATGGCTTAAAATATCTTGAATGTAACTCGACACCCTTGCCTCATTGAGTATACGTGGTCCTATGAATAATGCAAATGAGCCCCGCCTCCACGCACTCACTCAGCTCAGAGATCCACTGGTTGACGATCACACGTTGATCTGATTGGTTACAAGGTCGTTTGTGACGTCAGAAACACCAGCGATTTCAAACCGTGTTTTTGAGACTGTCTTTGGTTCACTGCAGTTTTAAGCAGAAAATACTCAGCAATGCTGTCGACTTATGAACTTACACATGGTTTGTCTTAAAGCACATTAAAAACACCACATAGACATATAAACAACATTAAAAGCTGAATTTTCACCACAGAGGGACTTTAAAACTGCAGTGATCTAAAGAAAGTCTCAAAAACGCGGTTTGAAACATGTTGTAACCAATCCCGTCAATGGAATTTCAAGAGGTCCTGGTATATTTTTCTGCTGATATTAAAAATCGGGTTCATTTAACAATATAGTGGGTGAATTATGTAAATGATGCATATTATGATGAACTATACGCCTTTCTCCACTGACAATCAAAGGCAGCTGTTTCTGAGATGGCGAACGGGAACATGGTTTGTGTAGCCTAGTCAAGCCAAAGGCTAATCATATCTATTACCATTTTGAGTCTGACATGGAGAGCGATACATAAAATGCATTACCATTCTGATTCATCAACTTGTAGACGAGCCTGTATAACTCGCTCTTCCACTTCTTCCGAATCAGTTTCTGGTTCGAACATTTCTGGTTGAATGAAACCAGTATTTCCGCTTGACTTTGTGCAGTGTTTGTTTACTACAGCAAAGTTGAGCAAGTGAATCTCTGTGAGTGGAGGCGGGGCTAATTTGCATGTTCATAGATCCACGTATACTACATGAAGCAAGAGTGTAAAGTTACATTCAAGCCATTTTAAGGCATGAAAAATAATTTTCACTGATTTTTTTTATTAAATATGCCATTTTGGTGATCAAAGATGAGTTTTAAGAGATTTAATTATTGGCTAAATGTATTTAATAGAAGTATTTTTCCTTGTTTTTTCATTTTCAAGTTAACTAATGTTATAGTGGTCATCGGATGCCCATTTTCCACAAGTTGTCTTCATGTAAAGTTTGTAACATACTTTGGTTAAAATTCCTCAATGATTGTGTAAAACAACACCCTTTTTACCTCCTTAAAAACAGCTCTGTTCACAACGACCTGTTTCGGTGCATGTCTCTTTAAATGATAATGAGCAAATAACTTGGCAGACAGTATACAAATGGCTGAGGGCGAATATATGCTAATACGGGACAGGTCGTGGGCGGAGCTTGAGCATTATGACATCATATTGCTCAGAAAATACAAACGGCTTGATTATTGAGAACGTTTTGAGGATTAAAAAGAAGAGTGAATGGATTTTTTTCATTGTATGGTGGTTGTGTCCACACACTGCAAACACACATTTATATGCAAAACATTTTATATTGATGACCCCTTTAACAAATGGAAACTTTTATAAGTATTATAAGAAACTAAATAAGAATTACAAAAAAAACATGAATTATTTCTTTTGCATTATTTCTCTGTAAAATAACCAAATCTGCTTTTTAAGAAAAATAGTATACTTTTTTTCCATTACTGTAAAATAATAATATTTGTAGTTTATATCTCTGTTTCTTCACTTTCAAACATTAAACCATCTAACCTTTATTTTGACTGAAATCCGCAGGGAGCCTTTAATGCTTGTATTTTTTTGATAAACGCTTCTCAGTACAAGTTTAGGAAGATGGTTGATCCATATTGCGTTCCCGAATGCACATTAAAGCGGCTCAAGCCACTCTAAGCCATATCATGATTACGGTTTTATTTCAGGTTAATACTCTAATTAAATATTAAATCAGAATATTATCGCACAGCTGTATTTTTATTACCGTAACTAACATTTAACAAAGATTAATAAATACTGTAACAAATGGTATTGCTCATTGTTAGTTCATGTACCGGTAAATAAATACATTAACTAATGAACCTTATTTGAAAGTGTTACCAATAAATGCATATCTGATTTCAACTTTCTTTTGTTTTTAGTCCAGTGCTGGTTTGTGCTCCGAGTAACATCGCAGTGGACCAGCTAACAGAGAAGATCCATCAGACGGGGCTGAAGGTGGTTCGTCTGTGCGCTAAGAGTCGTGAGGCCATCGATTCACCGGTGTCTTTCCTGGCTCTGCACAATCAGATCCGCAACATGGACAGGTGCAGACATATCTGTTCTCACTGAGTTTAAGATTTAAAAAATGCACTATTAGACTAGGGCTGGGTATCGATTCAGATGTTCAAATTCGATTCGATTTTGATTCGCAACTCTCAATTCGATTTTCGTTTCTCGATTCGACTATAAAGAATATAGATGTAATGCAAATCCTATATTTATAAAAAAAAGAACAGTGGACATAAGTGGTTAATACAAAGAAATTAAGAGCCACAAACCTCTATATATAACTCTTTTTATTTTAGGTACACCATACACTAAATGCATACAATGAATAGACAGGATTTTGATGCAAGATGCAAAATTGATGCTGAAAATTGGACAAGTCAGAACAGTCACACGCCTTGATCAAACAGGATCAGGTTATTTTTTGTTTTAGATAGATAAATATATATCAGTTATCATTTTTTAGACAATTTTTTATTACATTGATCTCACCTAAATGTTTATTTTTACAATGGGGTAATTTTTTGTTAAGAGTTTATGCAACACATGGAAGCTTGATTTCAATCTTTGAATTAAATTGAAAAAAGTAGCACAAATAAATACAATAGAATAAAGACACAAATAAAAGAGACATAAAAAGAGAAGTTTTTGGATAGGTCAGAAATACTACAGAAACTGAATAAAGTAATCTAATGTAAAATAACACTGGATAGTCTTTTAGTCCTGACTGAATTAAATACATAGGCTATTAATTCGGATTCCTTACAATTAATGTTATATTATGTTGTTTTGACTACAAAATTAATGACAGACATATATGGCTGCGTTCACTTTAAAAACTAGTGCACGGATCCATTACTGTTTCATTATACTGTCTGTCACACGCGTTTTATGCTTATTTAAGACATAACCGACTGTCTTTACGAGGTTACTCACCAAGACCAGAGTTTTGACATCATTTTGTGTGTTTTTAACTGTTAAAGCGATATAATCCCCGAAAAATAACTTTTGTTACTGGCGAGCTGTTTGTGAGGTGGATTTAGGGTTTACTGTATGTGCACGCAGTGAAAGACATCTCTGAGAGTGCGCGAGCACTGGATAGTTTAAAATTGCTTGAATGTTTAAACTGGTAAAACTTAAAAAGACGTGAACATTATAAACGATAGTTACGATGCAATGCTGGCCCGATTGTACAAGTGAATATTCCGTCATGTCCCGACTCCTAAACACGAGTGTGTAGCACCGCGAGCCCTGAATATGGAAAAAATCGATTCGTGGCCGTTGAGAATCGATAAAAAAAAAAAAAAAAAAACGATTGATCGATAAATCGATTTTTTTTGCCCAGCCCTATATTAGACCTTTTATTTGTTTGTGCTGTAAGTGGTTTTAGGCTGGCATTATGAATGAATGAATGAAATATTTATTTCGAACAATTTAAAAAAAAAAAAGTTTAAAAAAAGACAGCGAAACCGAGAATAAAAAAAATTGTAGCAGAACCTGTTCGAAAAGGGATAGGTAGAAGCCCTAGGCTTATCAGGACCTACCCCCAGTAACTACCCAAACCAAATCACAAACGAACAAGATAAATCCAACTTAACATTTTAAGATAATACAGAAAAGAACTACTAAGTTAACTAATGCTTAATCCTGAAATTAAGATAAAGATAAAGAAGCATAAACAGACACCATTGTCAAGCATGCTTTGCAAGTTATGAGATGTCATTCGCCCTCAACACTTCTGTACTTTTTTTTTTTAAATTGCAACATGTTAACACTTTGTTTGATCGAATTACTCCATTCCACAAAAGCACTCCACAAATAGAAATACACATACTTTTGAGCTTTGTCCGAGTCCTATGTTGTCTCAAATTTAATAGTTGTATCTGTGAATAGTTGTTGTATGTTTCCAGGCAACTGTTTATTTATTGCTTTATAGTTGTAACTGTGCAGTCTTAAATTTACCATTATTATTGCTCAGATTTAGTGTTTTTCAAAATCTACAACCCTTAACCCAGCAATGACCATTTCAGTTTGAATGCTGCATATGTAATAGATCTTAAGAGGATTAATGTTTGCCTGTCATTTCTACAGCATGCCCGAGTTGCAGAAACTGCAGCAGCTGAAGGACGAAACTGGCGAGCTGTCGTCTTCTGACGAGAAACGTTACCGAGCTCTCAAACGAACCGCAGAGAGAGAGCTGCTCATGGTACCTGTCTGACTTCACTTTAAAACACAGATAGACACTAAATGCTGGAATATTTCACTGTGAAATTAAGCGTTTCTAGAGTCTGAAGTGGTTTGTTCAGTGCTTTATATTAATGCTGCAGGCAGTGGAAAACAACAGTGCATGTTTTTGTGTGGTGCTGCGATTTAACATGCACTAGGGGTGTAACGATACACCAAAACCGACATGCATACCGAACTGTCATTTTTAAGGGCCCTTTCACACCTACCTTGTTTGGTCCGGACTTTCGGACTTTTCGGTTTGGTCCGAATCAAAATTATTCAATTCAATTCAAATTTATTTGTATAGCGCTTTTCACAATACACATTGTTTCAAAGCAGCTTTACAGAAAGTGCATTTCAGAAATGTACATTGAAAAAATACAGTTAGTTAATCATGTATTAATTTAGGGCATAACATATCGCCGGCGTCGAGTCGTCTCTTCACAGGTGTTTAGTCGTCTCATCGCAGGTGTTGAGGCATCTGAAGTCTCAGGGAGAGGCTGGATACAAGCTGGAGCTGATGAACGCTATTCACCTTGGGACTAGCGTCCCGAGATAACAGCAGAAAAGCAGATGGGAAATAATTAGCATAGCTGCTGTTCATTAAATGAATGCATTGGAAATTCAAAATTACAGGTGTGAAACCTCGGTCCGGACCAACCTTCTCCTCCTTTCCTGCCGGCGGCGATAAAATGTTCGCACGACGAGGACGTTCATTTGGCGCATTTGAACTAGCCTTGTGTATAGTTGGTGCTGCAGGTAATTATTTCATAAAAATAACTATATAGTTGCAACGATATGCGTCTGTTCATTCATGTTGCCAAAGTTACCCGCCGAATTGACGACACGCTGACGTCAGACGCACGTCCATTTACAAACCAATCAATGTCAAGATGCAGCCCACATAGATGATGACGACAGGACGCAAGTGTGTCACGTAAAGTTCTTTAGTGCGCTCGCATAATTGCAGTGTGAAACCAAACCAAAACTTTCTGAAAGTATAAAATGTATCAAAACGTGAACTTTGGTGCGGACTTTCAGGTGTGAAAACGCCCTAAGTCACGTTTTGTTTTGTTTATGGTACAGCAGAGGGAAAAACACAACATAAAACAGCCTTTTTTTCCCCATTTTGTTATTAAAAAGAGGTTTACTGAACATTTAAAATATTCCGCAACACTCTTCATATTGCATTTTATGCAGTTATTGAGCTTCCATTCTTTTGTGCAGAGACTATCAGGCCAAGCCCTTAGGCAAAATGGAAATACTTGCCTGAATTTCTAACTTTTACAAATAAGGATACGACCATAAGATATAAGTTATGTGCCGAGGAAAACAAATGCATTAAAAATAGCAGGCATATCTGACAGGAGGGCATGCCGCTTTATTTGTTTAAGTTAGTTTGAAGTGTGTAATATAAAGTACGTAAGCAAAAATGTAGGACAATGTGGACAATGCACTTTTCCCTTCCATTATTTTGTCAGATGCGTTTGCAAAAGTTCAGCATATGCAGTTGTTAAACAATGCTGCAATTATTCATTATACACATGCGTGCCTAACCGAAAGACGCGTACCGAAATGTTTCAGTATGAAGCCGTGTACCGTTACACCCCTAACATGACATGCTCCATCAGCCAACCCCATGATAGAGCCTGCAAATATCTCATTCTCTCTTCTTTCTCAGAACGCAGATGTGATCTGTTGCACATGTGTGGGTGCGGGTGACCCTCGCCTGGCAAAGATGCAGTTCCGCTCCATTCTCATCGATGAAAGCACCCAGGCCACGGAGCCCGAGTGCATGGTGCCCGTGGTGCTCGGGGCCAAACAGGTAATAATTAAAAATATCAGTGCATAAAACAAAAGGTTTGCAAGCATCTTAAACATGCTTTTTAGTTCCCCCTTAATCCACAACATAATAACATACACAACAAGGATGTAGGAAACGCACTATGCAAGTAAACTCTTTTACACTGTCAGTGAAATGTGACCCAATTCTGATGTTTTTTGCTCATATATGCATATGAGCCCGCCACGATCTCATGAAAATGCGTATCTATAGCACAAATTTGATTTCTCGTGCCATTTACGCCAAAAATAGTTTTTGTATGCATATGATACGCACTTTATGGCGTTTAATATGCACGCACTCCACACCCGTAATCCTACCCAAGGGGTTTACAGTGCGTATCATATGCACGCAAAAACTGTTTTGGCGTATAAATGGCACGAGAAATTAAAATTCATGCTATAGATACGCACTTTCATGAGATTGTGTTGTATGTTCCCACCAGTCCTGAGATCTCTCTCGCACACAATTACTGAAGCATATGCGCAGGCTGCAATGATGGCCTTTTCGCCCTCCACCACCTCAAAATCATGGAGAACTTCATATCACAAAGCTAGCATGAAGCATATTTCGCGTTCGTCCATCTGTTCAAGAACCCCCTTTAAGCATGCGCGACGTTTCAGATCTATGTCAAGTGTAAATGCATGAATCAGATATGGGTCACAAATAAAAGAATGAGTAAACGGACGGTCAAAAAAATAATCGGATATAGGCAACAAATCAGAATTGGGCGTCAAGACGGTATAAACGAGGCCTTACTTTGCCTATTTAGCACAGACTGTGTTAAAGTTAAATGTGTGGAGAGATAAAAACTGAAACCTATGAGATAAAACTTTCATTAAACCAGTCATTTTTAATTTGCCAACTATTGACTTTGTATATGAGATCATTAATCTCATATACAAAGATACAGAGTTTTTCTACTGTACCACTTTAAAGGATGGGATTATAGGGATTAAAAGTGGACAAAAGGTGGAAATTAAAACTTTTATATGAATATGAGTGTGCACTTTGCGTGCTTATGCTTAACGTTAATTTCATTGTTAGTCGCTTTGGATTATAAATTGAGCAAATTTCAGAGATTAACATTTTTTAATTTGATTATATTCCAGAAAAGTGTATATTATCTCTTGTAGTAACTGTGCTGTGCTCTCTCTTTGACAGCTGATTCTGGTGGGTGACCACTGTCAGTTGGGTCCTGTGGTCATGTGCAAGAAGGCGGCTAAAGCAGGTCTTTCTCAGTCTCTGTTTGAGAGGCTGGTGGTTCTGGGCATCAGACCCATCCGTCTGCAGGTGCAGTACCGCATGCACCCGGCACTCAGCGCTTTCCCTTCAAATATCTTCTATGAGGGTTCTCTGCAGAACGGGGTCACTGCCGGTACGTTATTTTCGCTTTGCATATAGTTCTCACACGGTTTATTTTAGATTGCCCAGTATAGATAGATTTGGTTAGTTATACACTACCAAAGATATATAAGATATTATTTAAATGTATGTTTTGATAGAAGTCTCTCCTGCGCACCAAAGGTACATTTATTAGATCAAAAATACAGTAAAGACATTAATATTGTGAAATATTATTACTGTCATTTATTCATTTGAAGCAAAGCATCATTACTCCAGTCTTCACTGTTACATGATCTTCCAGAAATCATTCTAATTTACTGATTTGGTGCTCAATTATTATCAATGTTGAAAACCATAGATTGTAAAAAAAGATGGACGACGCCCTTTGCTCTCTTCCATTGGTCAGAACTGAAGCCGTGAGTGTCCCGATAAGGCGCTGACATCTTGGGACTTGATTCTGCGCAGTAGCGATCTCGGGACCAGACATGCGCTGGAGTGAGCCGGAAGTAAAGCTGTGAAATCAAGGCCCCGCCCTCACTCTCGCAGAATCAATCGCAAGCACACGCTCCTGCACTTAAAAAAAAAAAAAGTATTATAGAAATGTATATATTAAATTTAAAGCTCCAACCTCCTCAGTCTTCCGAAGATCCCGAAAAAAAGTCTGTTGGTGCTTCAGTGACTACTTCGCTCAGAGAACCTGTCAATCACAGCTGTCAATCATGACGTCACACCACCGCACCAATTAACTAACTAAAAAAAACTTATTTTAAAAACAAACACTTGAAATTACATCGGCGATCGAGACGTTTTGGCTTCACTTTTCAGGGTTTGTTTGTTGAAAAACAAGTTTTCCTGCTTAATTTTTTTTTTTTTAAGGATTCTCAGAACAGCGTTTATTTAGGATTTTTTTTAAACATTTTTTTCAAATCGTTTTGTAACTGTTTTGTAACATTTAAAATTCATATTAAACAAATACATTTTAAAGTATTAATCTGCCAAAAAATCTGCAGTAAATCAATAAATTACATTTTAAAATGTATTAAATTAGAAGTTGTTTTAAGTTGTATTTATTGACCGGTAGTATATTGAAACGGAAAGTGTCGCCACATTAATAATGTTCTGTTTCTCTTCAGCCGATCGCATCAAGAAAGGCTTTGACTTCCAGTGGCCTCAGCCGGATAAGCCCATGTTTTTCTACGTGACTCAGGGTCAGGAGGAGATTGCGAGCTCTGGCACCTCCTATCTCAACAGGTACATTTGCATGTGATATCCCATTCTCAAAAGACATGCACCACAAATATCCGATGCACATTGCACACAAAAATGCCAAGAGCTTTCTCAAAACAGCAAGACTAGTAGTCACTGGTCAAATTTGGCTAAGTTTGCAAGTTTCATAATTGAATATTTCTCATAGAATATTTCCATCAAATAAACAATACATCTCCTGGCTTGCTTACTGGGGGATTGAATCATTATGTGTTGGGTAACGCTTCCTTTTACAGTCCTGTTACCCATGTACATACTATATGTGCTTATTATAGTAATTACAATTACTGGGTAATAACTAGGTACTACTAACCCTGAACCTACCCCTAACCCATGTACTTACCTTATATTAGCCAGTACTTTCTAGGTAAGTACACTGTAAGTACTGTACTGTAAAAGGAAGCGTTACCATGTGTTGACCTTATAGCAGTTCCTGTTTAAATTACTTGGAGGGTAATTACTTGGACCAAAATATAATTTTCAACCTCAGTAAAGAACGGAATCATGTTATAGTAATTCTGTCTGAAATCAGAGACACTTAAAACTGACTTTTTTTAATATGTCAGATAGTCCTGTAAAAATGTGCAGCTCTTAGCCAGAATCAAATTATGTTGATGAAGTCTGGTTATATGTGACTACTGGAATAACAGAAACCTTTGAAAATGTATAAGCTCATTTGTGAACACTCCTTGTTACCAGCATTAGATAAAGCTCATTCAAAGGGTCGGTCTGATAAAATCAAGTCTCTGTTTTTAGGACTGAAGCTGCTAATGTGGAGAAGATCACCACTCGTCTGCTGAAGGCCGGAGCCAAGCCTGACCAGATTGGCATTATCACGCCGTACGAGGGCCAGCGCTCTTACCTGGTGCAGTACATGCAGTTCAGCGGCTCACTGCACACCAAACTCTACCAGGTACAAAGTCAAAACCGCTTTTAAACATGCTTGCAGATGGAGTTCAGCCCAAGCTATTGAACCCAAATCTGCTCTGGGGCTGGATTCACTAAATAGTTTTAAGAATAAAAATCTAAACCGCTATTTCCTTATTTTCTGACTTGATAACAAATAATTTGTATTCCCGAAAAAACTTCTTAAAGGATAATTCCGGTATTTAACACTTTGAGTCTATTTTTTAGTTTGTTTTGGATGAACTAGAATGGTGGACTTAGAAATTTTGACGATGGGTCCTGTCTCGACTTTTTTAATATTTTAGAATCGCCTCTGAGCGCTTCAGAGTGGATGTCTATGGGCATGCTCAAACATGTCCTTAAAACAACCCTTAACGTTCGTTTTCAAAACTGTGCTACTCACCGAGTGGTTAGTGGTGTTCGTTGATGATTAAAAACAAATATATCGGCGCAATGTATGCTTTCAATCCCTGTTATTTGCTATACTGGAACTAATTTTTCAGATACCTCACAACCGCGTATAAACTTCCGCTCGATATTTGAGTCTGAAGCGTTAGCACACCCCCGACCACTTGATGGCGACAACCACTTTGCCGCAGTTTCTCAGCTCACGCTAGCCTTCTGAGAGACGGAGAACCGCGCGAAAAGACTACAACCAAATGTAAACAGACCCCTTTCCGTGTCCGGTAGCGCAGTAATATCAACGAGCACTGAGTCCTCCAGCAGACATCAATGCGATTTAAAAAAATGGCAAATAAAACTCGACAGAAACTGTATTTCGCTACGCTACTTGTTTTGGAACATCAACGAACACCACTAACCACTCGGTGAGTTGCACAGTTTTGAAAACGAACGTTAAGGGTTGTTTTAAGGACATGTTTGAGCATGCCCATAGACATCCACTCTGAAGCGCTCAGAGGCGATTCTAAAATATTAAAAAAGTCGAGACAGGACCCATCGTCAAAATTTCTAAGTCCACCACTCTAGTTCATCCAAAACAAACTAGAAAATAGACTCAAAGTGTTAAATACCGGAATTATCCTTTAAGAATGTTCTTTAAGAATAATAATAATTCATTCTTAAAAAATAATCAGTAACACTTTACTTGACGTCTTTATATATATATATATATATATATATATATATATTGCATTATAGAAATGCATTAATTATATTTTTAATGATATTAATAATGCATTGCATGGTCTCATGAATAATTGCAACTACAGTTCTAATACACCTTTAGAAAGTTTATAAACAACCAATTTCAGATGTAACAAGGAATCTGTGAATATTATAATGCATTTTAATTTAGGTAACAATTATTTATGAAATAATATAATGCATTATAACGAACATTATGAACACCTGTAAAATGCATTACACATAAAGGCTTAGTAAAGTCTTGCTAAATATTTGAGTTTTCTTTTTTAAGAATTGCTATTTCTTACTGGATATATCTTTAATAATAGATTTAATAATTTTAATCTCTTCTTTCTTAAGAAGAATTCTGTGAATATGGACCCTGATTCTTACATTTAGACTTTGGCAAAATTAGGGTGAGAAGAATAGACCATTTCCTTGCATTTGCCAGATGATTAGATAGAGACACAGGGCTGTAGATTAATGGCTGTTTGGCACACGGACGGCAGCATGTCAGTGATGTATTGACCTCTGTGTGTCTGCAGGAGGTGGAGATCGCCAGTGTAGATGCGTTCCAGGGCAGAGAGAAGGACTTCATCATCCTGTCTTGTGTCAGAGCTAATGAGCACCAGGGCATCGGCTTCCTGAACGACCCACGTCGTCTCAATGTGGCGCTAACCAGAGCCAGGTAACAACAGCAGACTTGAGTGAGAAGGAAAATTTGTGTGTAAATAATGTAGAATTGCTCTGATTATATGCACAATTTTGTGTGTATGTGTACAGATATGGCGTGATCATTGTGGGCAATCCTAAGGCTCTGTCCAAGCAGCCTTTGTGGAACCACCTGCTGAATTACTACAAGGAGCAGAAGGTTCTGGTGGAGGGTCCGCTCAATAACCTGAGAGAGAGTCTCATGCAGTTCAGCAAACCACGCAAGCTGGTCAACACCATCAACCCTGTGAGTATAGACTACATATCAAGATTTCCTCTGGCTCAGAAATGGTCTTTTACATACATGACATGCATACATGCAAAGCTGGTTAATTACAATTTCATTTTAGTAATAAGCAGTTGCATAATGCAGCTTGAAATAAGCATTTTAAGGGCTTAAAGTCCCCCTGTAGTCGATCACTTTATCCCTTAAAACTCATCTTTGATCACCAAAATGACATATTTAATTGTTTTTTCCTTGGAAAAAAAATCTTCATGGCTTATAATAGCTTGAATGTAACTCGACACCCTTGCCTCATTTAGTATGCGCGGTTCTATGAATATGCAAATGAGCCCTGCCTCCACTCACTCACTCAGCTCAGAGATCCACTAGTTGACGATCACACGTTGATCTGATTGGTTACAAGGTCGTTTGTGACGTCAGAAACACCAGCGATTTCAAACCGTGTTTTTGAGACTGTCTTTTGTTTTAAGCAGAAAATACTCAGCAATGCTGTCGACTTATGAATTTACACATGGTTTGTCTTAAAGCGTATTAAAAACAACACATAGACACATAAACAACATTAAAAGCTTGATTTTCACCACAGGGGGACTTTAAATGCATCTGTAACTTCTAATTTTTACATTATCACTGCCAAAGTGACCAATACGTTTCAAAGGAGGAACCAGAACACACATAAGTAGCAAAATCCTCCTCCTAATAGTGTAATTGTGTGTTTCAGGGAGCACGTTTCATGAGTACTGCCATGTATGATGCGAGAGAGGCCATGATTCCTGGATCTGTGTATGACCGCAGCAACACTGGTGAGAGTATGATCATAAGCTTAATATTGTCTTAATCATTTGTTAACAAACTCAACAAATTAATTTCTTCAATGAGCTTGTTGTTTCTGCCTTAAATTAAGCCCCTCCCCTCCGCTTCCGGCTCATGGGACCTTATTTCGGAAAAAATATGTACGGTAGTCAATGGCGAGAGACAACTTATCTTTTTATTCCATCTGAACTGTGCCCTGAATTACACATATGATGTTTGTCAATTTAAAAGATAATTCTGAAAGTCAAGAAAGTCGCAGTTTGTCATGAAACAGAAGAGTAACATTTAGTTTTATGTGAAAATCGCTCAATGAACTACATCTCCCGGGAAACGAAACAACGAGCGAGATCCGCTGCTCGTGTGTGTGTTCAGTCTGGTACAAAACACTCAGGCATGACGGCGTAACGTTACGATTATAACGCAAGACTATAGAAACACTGACAGACGTTAGCTTCAGTAAAGTTAGCTTCAGTAAAGTTAACATCAGTAAAGTTAGCTTCAGTAAAGTTAGCTTCAGTAAAGTTAGCTTCAGTAAAGTTAACATCAGTAAAGTTAGCTTCAGTAAAGTTAGCTTCAGTAAAGTTAGCTTCAGTAAAGTTAGCTTCAGTAAGGTTAGCTTCAGTAAAGTTAGCTTCAGTAAAGTTAACATCAGTAAAGTTAGCTTCAGTAAAGTTAACATCAGTAAAGTTAGCTTCAGTAAAGTTAGCTTCAGTAAAGTTAGCTTCAGTAAGGTTAGCTTCAGTAAAGTTAGCTTCAGTAAAGTTAGCTTCAGTAAGGTTAGCTTCAGTAAAGTTAGCTTCAGTAAAGTTAGCTTCAGTAAGGTTAGCTTCAGTAAAGTTAGCTTCAGTAAAGTTAGCTTCACTCATTGAGAGAAAATGTGCGCCTTTGGGGTTTGTAGTCTTTGTAATTACTTATTTTCACAGTCTTATACCTCAAATGTTTCACATCAAACTGCGACTTTCTTGACTTTAAAATGTATCTTTTAAATTGACAAACATCATGTGTGTAATTCAGGGCACAATTCAAACGAGATCAAAATATTTGTTGTCTCTCGCCATTGACTACCATACAATATTTTTCCGAATAAGGTCCCATGGTGGTCGACCGGAAGTAGGGGTGTGCGATATAACGGTTTTTGATCGTGGACGATTAAAATGTCTCCACGATCTGCTTTTGAAGAAATATTGTAGTATCGTGCATTTTATCAGTTGCAGTTCTGGCGCAGAGCTCCGTCCCAACATACAACAAATGTTAACGCAGAGGAACCGGACACTGCCGTTCACAGAAGTTCATTATTTGCATGTGCTTAAAGCCTTGCTGGTTAAACATGTAATTCACATGCTGATGCGCTGTTCTGACGTGTGCTTTCTGAGCGCATACACCCGAAGCACACGGGCACTAAAAGCCTGTCTAACAGCGTCTGTTTACTGGACTGCGTTATAAGTTATCTTTCGAGTCTTATTGCGCTAATATTGTCAAATACACACAAGGTTTACATAAACAAAGTTGGTTATGTCTAAAGTGAAAGCAAACAGAAAAAAAATGAGAGAAAATCTGCTTGTCAAATGCGTGTATATTAGACGCGTCGCGTGCAGCTCTTAAAGCGACAGTAGCTAGTTAGTAAACAAGCTGCCTCTTGTCCTTAAAGAGATAGTTCACCCAAAAATAAAAATTCTGTCATTATTTACTCACTCTAATGTTGTTCCAAACCTGTAATCATTTCTTTCTTCTGTTGAAAATAAAAGTTATTTGGAAGAATGCGGCTAACCAAACAGTTGCTGATCCCCATTGACTTCCATAGTAGGAAAACATATACAATGGAAGTCACTGGAGTACAGCAACTGTTTGGTTAGCCACATTCTTCCAAATAACTTTTATTTTCAACAGAAGAAAGAAACTTATTCGGGTTTAAAACAACTTGGGAGAGTAAATGATGACAATTAAAATGTTTGGGAGAACTATCCCTTTAATGTTAATAAAACAACAAAACACAAAGAGGAAATCACTCACTGCTCTTGACTGAGAACTTTAGTAGTAGATTTAATAATAATCAATGTATAATTTATACAGTGAAGTCTATGTTGTGTTTTATTTTCGTATTTGTTCATTTAGCCTAATTACTTTCTTCAATGCTACTGTTAAATACCCCTACTGTAGCTGAAAAAATAAAGCACTGTTTATTTCATTTGTATATTAAGTTGTGTATGCTTAATGTGTATCTTTGTTCCTAATTCTTAATAACAAAGAAAAAATAATGATAAAGATTTTTATCTACGCTTTTTTCTTTTGTTACCTATAAGACTTTTTTTTTTAAATAGGGACATTAGTTTGGCTGTAATGCTCAGTCACTTGCAAAATAGTAAAACCAACATGAAAAAGAATCGTGATAAAATCGTTAATCGTGATTTTCCTGAAAAAAATCGTGATATGATATTTTTGCCATATCGCCCACCCCTACCCGGAAGGGGAGGGACTTAGGCTCTCTATTAGGTAGATTAGCCGTTTATTTTAAAACATTATTAACCAAGCGTCCAAAAACCCTCCAAACAAGTGATTTTACTGAATATAAGAACTACTTACTTGTGTAAACGCCATATTGGAAGTACATGGAATAAAGAAAAGGACCGGATGGTGATGATCTATTCTATGGCGCACAGTAAATTGAGACCTGTCTATCTAAGCGATCTGATTGGTCTCTTCACATTGCCCCTACCCAGCACACCCGAGGTCCAGTTTTCATTGGTTGAACTTTCAAAAGACGTAGGCAAACACTGCGTCATGATCAGATCCCGAAAGTCCTATAGCTTTAGCGATGCAGTATGTTAATGTCACTTCCTGATCTACACATTGTCTTATGTTGTGTTTGGGCTCGTCCGGCGCAGAAGCATCATGTGTTTGTTCATCTGCGCTTTTTCATACAAGGTCAAGGTCATAATTATTTATATAGCACCTTAAAACAACAACAATGAATGCTGACCAAAGTGCTGCACAACAGACATAACAAAATATCGTCATACAATAAAATTTCAATATTAATAAAATATATCAAAAGAAAAACATCAGAAAATAATAAATTTAATACAAAACTTCAAGTACTTGGTATAGTTTGGTCTCTAACTGAAACAAATATGCTTGTTATATTCTGTATTTCAACGATATATGACTCAAGTCTATCTGTTATGTATGTTCAATGATTTTACAGATCACATTTTCATGTAAAGCAGTTATTTTTTCACACTATGAAAATAAAGCACTTCTGATATGTCAGCAACTTTAAAGGCACTTGTTAAGTGATAGTCATATTCCCTATAAATATTCACTGTAAAGCCAAACTACTAAGCTTTAAAACAACACAACATGTGATAACTTAGTAGCTAGTGCCTCTTGCTTCAGATTTAAAAGGTTTGTACCTTTGATGATCGATTATGGGAATATGTGTAAATTGACATCCCTAATATAATCTAATGGGTTAGTTTAAGCATCAACCAGATGATTCCTGTGTTATTCTGTTGGTTTTGCTTTTGAAATGTTTATTTTTATCTCATTGTCTGTGTTTACAGGTCGTCCATCTAATATGTACTTCCAGACCCATGATCAGGTTGGCATGATCGGGACCGGACCGAACCCTATGGGCTCCATGAACATTCCCATCCCGTTCAATCTTGTCATGCCGCCCATGCCTCCGCCCGGGTACCTGGGCCAGGTGAACGGACCCGCTGCAGGTGAGAGAAAGCCCCAGAAACACTCAATTACAACTGTTTTTGAGCAGGAAACATTGACTAACATTATAAGAGAACTTTTTTTGTTCAAAACAATTCCACAATAGTGTAGAAACTGGCCTTTGGGCAAGAGATAGATAATAACGTTATGAATAGAGCAATTAGAGGTGAAGCAGAATCAAATCACGATCAGGGTTATTATGGATAACTAAAACTAAAAGCAATAAAAAAAAACGTTACTTTAAATAACATAAATTCTAACTGGAATAAAATATAAAAAAAACTTAAAAGAAAACATTTCTCATTTTCATTTATCATGATGTACTAAAAACTAAAATAAAAATGATTGATAAACATAAAAAAAAGCAAAATTACTAGGGCCGGGACTCGATTAAAAAAATGAATCTAATTAATTAGAGGCTTTGTAATTAATTAATCGAAATTAATCGCATTTTAATTGCATAAATATTTGACCTGAGAACAGTGAGAAGTATTTTTTTTTCACATGGATTTTTAGTATACTATTGAATAATGACTGAATACATAAGCTTAAGCAACAAAATAGTTTATTTTTGTTCAACCAAGTCCAGCAGACAAGTGCAATTTTTGCCATTAAGTGTAGCAAATTAATAGCATATTGCTACACTACACTAATGGTGTGTTCACACCGAACGTGAATTTAATTATTTGCGCGAGTAGATTACATACAAAGTCAATGCAAAGACGCGAATAGACGCATCATTCGCGCCGGGCGTTGCGAATGACGCGAATTGGGCGAATTGTCTTCCGCGCAAGTTGAAAAATGTGGACTCGAGCGAATGTTCAAGCATCTAACTAGACGCGTATTTGACTCTCTATTCGCGTTCGGTGTGAACACACCATAATAGCAATAGCGAATTCCTTGTTGCATAGCTTGCACACAACCATGCTCTTATCGACGCTTCCATCCATTCGCTTTTTATAACAAAATTTCCCAGCCACCGGCCAACCAAAGCGATCTCGTCAGCTTCTTCGTCATGAACGCTAGTTGGTGCGCCAGTATAATCGGTCCGCCGAAACTCATCCAGTGAGAAACGTTCCGCGGTGCAAAACTAAGTGTGATTAAAATAATTTGTGTAATTAATTAACGCGTTAAAGTCTTTTAAATTTAAAGGAAAAATTCCTTTTTCATTTAGTTTAACTCGATGTGCTAAAACAACTAAAAACTAAAACTGAAGTAAAAATTTATTAGACGTATTTTTTTAAACACACCAAAATTACTTAAACTTGAAATAAAAAATTAAATGGAAAACATAAAAATAAAAGCTAATTCAAAATATTCATGAAAGCTATTTTAGTATCTTAATGATATTAAAATAACACTGATCCCGATATTAATCGGTTCTCTCGGTGCTTACAGGTCGTGGTGCTCCTAAAGGTAAGACCGGGGGTCGTGGAGGTCGCCAGAGGAACCGTGGCACGGGGAACCATGGCAGTGGGCAGGCCAACATGCCGAGCAGCCAGGCCAGTCAGGATCTGGTGTCCCAGCCCTTCTCTCAGGGTCCTCTGACCCAGGGCTACATCACCATGAGCCAGCCTTCACAGATGAGCCAGCCTGGCCTGTCCCAGCCTGAGCTCTCACAGGTACACACACTTTAAAGCGTAGAACACACCTAGCCGACGGTCGGCCGTCTGGCAGTTTTTGTGCGTTGTCCGATTAAGTTTTCTCCGTGTGTTCTGAAGTTGGTCCTCGTCTGCTTTTTTTTGGCCGATTTGACATGTTGAATCGGCGTCGGGCCGTCGGTGAGAGATAATTTCTGATTGGCTGTTCAGCTTAGTAGGGCTGTAGTCAACCAAAGAAATCCTTAGTCGACCAAAGTCTTGTGCTGTGCAACGATTAGTCGACAAAAAAAAAAAAAAAAAAAAAAACGCAATGTTTTGATTGAACATTTTTTTACAATTGTCATAGAGCATTTTTAAAACAACAACGAAAAAACATCAAAAATACATAAAACTATAATAATAATACAATTCTTTGAAAAACTGCAAAAAGTGAGGAGCTCTGTCCTCCTAGGTCTATAGTAACAGTCACAATCGCGCACCTGACCACACCACACGCTACAAAAAATATAACTGCTATCTGCCACGTAATGAAACATCCTAACAAAAGCTCTCGTTTATACAGGCTGTATATTCTTCTTTACTTTCAAAGCTATGGGTTAACTTTTGTCCAGCCGATCTAGGAGTTTTAAAACAAACACACACAAAAAACCAAAGAGCCTAAAAAACATTCCTAATAATAATAGGCTGTATTGTAGGACCGCATATAGGTTTATTTTCGTTTTGTTACATTATTTAGGCTATTTTCAAATGCGTCAAGTGTACAAATAAAAACAAAAACATATCAAGAAAACAATCTATTGAGTCAGCATGATAAAGCCGTTAAAGAGACTGCTCACGTCTTTTGCGCGCTCAAGTTCGTTTTCAAATGTAGGCGCGCGGTGTGCGCGCTCATGATGGAAGCAACGTGGTCGCGGTGCGACGCGCTCTTTTTTTTCCAAGTGCGTCCACGCCGCATCGAGATAAAAACATATCGTGTATTAAAACATAAAAACCGAAACAAGTAGCGTTCTAACTGAATGAATACAGCTAAACTACCTATATCCCTTACTGAGCACGAAGCAGCAGCGCAGCCAGCCACAGAGTGTTCTGTGTGTGCGCTAAACTGTGGCGCTGTTACAAAATAGCCTAAATTAAAGCATTTAAAGTTGGGGATAAACCATAGGCTAATTATATTTAGAATACAGTAATATATAACTGCTTATAAAGGAATAAATATCAAGGAGTAAATCATTGAAAAATTCTTTCTATTGGTAAAAAAAAAAAAAAAATGCGACTGGTCGACCAATAAGAACGTCAGTCGACCAAGACGGTATCGACCGATTAGTCGACTAAACGACTAAAGTTGACAGCCCTACAGCTTAGTGAACGAGTCAGGGCACGAGAATAATTGCAAAACAGTGAGGAAAGAAGGCTAAACGGTACAGATTGAGGCTGTTCTAGTGTTACGTCATCTTACCTGAGTGTTCCTTGGCGAATATTTCAATATTAACACGAGCGGAGTGGAATAAAGAAAGTGTTTAGCAGGATTGATATTCAAAACGCTAACCACACACTGCTTTGTTTACGGTGTGTGTATCTGCAGCGTCGATTTCCCTTTTTGAATGACGAATATAGACGAATATATCTGCAGAAATAGACAGTTGCCTCATTTACACACCAGCGCAGAACTTTCATCAGCGCTAGTTCGTTGGCGCCGGCTTGGTGTGTTCCAGGCTTATGGTCACATGTTAAAAAATAAATACAACCTCACGTTGTGTCAATCATGCTTACACACTGCCTCAAAGCAAGCAGTTTGAGAGGTGTTTTGACAATTCAGAGCCACCGAATGACAAATACAAAAAAAAACGCAGACGAAAATTTCTGACTCAGTGTGCAACATCAGCATTTGAGTTTAAAGTGCCCATGTTAGGCTCGTTTACATGTTCATACTTATGTTTTTGGGGTCTGCTAGCAGTGTTGGGGAAAGTTACTTTTAAAAGTAATGCATTGCAATGGGGCTTTCGCACCAGAGGAACCTTTTCATAGTTCCTAGAACTAATGGCGGAAGTACCCGCTTGTGGCACCGCAGGAACTAGGAACGATTTTAGTTCTAGGAACGTCTTTTTGGGTACTACTTCAGAGTTGGGTCTAACCTAGCATTATAGGAACTATCTGTACTGTAGTGTGCACTGATTGGCCGAACACATGCGAAACACCAGCATCCGCCATTTTAAAAAAAAGCCAAGTACTGGGAAATAAGCTGTTTTGAACTCTCGAAATGAACTCCAAACTTCATTTTGGCCTGATTTTGTTCTAAATTACATCAAACCAAGATAAAAAAGCATATTAGGTGCCTTTTCATTTATTGGGACCATATTTGACAGCATTTTACCATTATTCTTTAGTACATATCAGAGATAAATTATCTTAAATGTATATACATATGAATATATTCACACAAACCTGTTGTCCTTTCGAGATGCCTGTCATTTATATAAGCTCTTAAACAGGATGAAGAGCAAAATCTCTTTATGATTATTTTTTAAAAGACATGATCTATTATTGCCCAAATCATAAATAGCCGCGAAAATTTCGCAAAAACTCCCATATATCGAGAAAAAAAAAAAAAAACGTTTTTACGCTCGAATGAGGTGGTTTTACAGGCAACTCGAAAAAGGAATATATCACACACAGGTTTTTCGCATTTACAGGTCACCTGGGGTACGTAAAAGTCATTCTTTAAAGAAGGCGCGGCATGTTTGTGCAGAAGACGAGACTGAGTTCTTTATTAAACTCATAAAAGACAAAAGTATCATGGGAATACTGGATTCTCAACAACAAAGAAATGCTACAATTCATCAAGACCTTGAAGCAGATATGAGGGAGAAACGACCTCATATGTGCCGCTCACAAGTATAAGGTGCTTTCCTTGCTATTAATGCTTGAATAACACGGTCTCCTTCTATTAAAAATAATAGCTAGTACGGTGGCAGGGATATACCGTATTTAAACCTACCAACGTCCATTGCCATGATTTTCAGAAGAGGAAAAAACGACATTTTAGTTGCATAACATCAGTTAATGGAAACGCCATAAGTTTGAAATCGTTTTTGATCGACATTTAGAAAATATCGCAAAAGATTTTGCGCAAATCTGTAATGAAAACGCAACCAGCAGTTCTCAGTCAAGATCAATGGGTTTTTTTTTTTTACTATTAAACTTGGAAATCGCTTGAACATGGTTTGCTTATTGAAGTTGCACTATTTTATATAAGCTGTAAGCCATTTGAATCTGTGCTAAAGTTGTGTGGGTCTTCTGTGTGGAACAGGACAGCTACCTGGGTGATGAGTTTAAATCCCAGATGGATGTGGCGCTCTCCCAGGATTCAACCTACCAGGGCGAACGGGCTTATCAGCACGGAGGAGTGACTGGACTCTCACAGTACTAGAGTGTAAGACAACACACACACACACACACATCTTAGAACACCACTAGGGGTGTAACGATACACGTATTCGTATTGAACCGTTCAGTACGAGGCTTTCGGTTCGGTTTTCGGTACGCATTTTTAAACCGGACGGTTCGTTGGACCATTTTTCCTGCCGACCAAAATTTCGTTATTTCAAATGTAGGCGCGTCGCACGTGGCAGGCGCGCTCATAATGTAAGAGACGCTGGTGTGACCACAACATCAAATGGCAAATCTAATGTGAGCGGATGAATCTGAGCTACTCGTTATTGTGTGTTTGACAGACCGTTTATCAGTTTGGACCAATGCAGCGCGAGCCGATCTTAATCATCAGCACTGTCACTACACAGCCAAATCCAGTAAAGAAAACATTTGAATTCGCCACTGAAGTAATAACATCGCTGCGAGATCTAGTGCGAAACATTCACATTTCTCCGTTATTAACGGATCAAACAGCGCTGACGTGGAAACCAGGAAGAAACACTGTGCCATGAATGAACTATCCAGTGTCCACAGATCAGCAGCATTCACCATGGGTTTACTGTAGTAACACTACTAACTGTAACCATGGGAGTGTGGCAGGAATCGTAGGCTATAATGCTTTCAGGTAACATTACGTCTGTTTTATTTTGACATTATGAATACAATTGCTGCCCTCAAATGTTAATCTGAACTAAAATAAACCTTTGTTTATAACTACTAAAATATTACATTTCATTTTGTCCAAGGAGCTGTTTTGTTTTATATGCTCCTAAGAAAAGTATAGCTCCATCATTGCTCAAAGTAAAAAAATATCATACTTTATGATGTTAGTTTTAATAAAAATATAAAAAAAAAAATGAAATCAAGGAAATTTCTCTGGCATTTCTTTTTGCTGTATCGAAAACGTCCCGAACCGTGACACAAGTGTATCGTATCGAACCGAACCGTGAATTTTGTTAACCGTTACACCCCTAAAGACCACACATACACTACCATTTAAAAGTTTGGGGTCAGTAATATATATATATATTGTAAGAAAATTATACTTTAATTCAGCAAGGATGCATTAAATAGATCAAAAGAACAGATATTAAAGGCATTTATAATGTACAAAAGTTTCTATTTCAAATAAACGCTGTTCTTTTGAACTTTCTATTCACCAAAGGATCCTGATTTTTTTTTTTTTATATCAGTTTCTTGAGCAGCAAATCCTCATATTACAGTGATTTCTGAAGGATCATGTGACACTGAAGACTGGAGTAATGATGCTGGAAATTCAGCTTTGATCACAGGAATAAATTACATTTTAACATATATTACAATAGAAAACAGCTATTTTAAATATCGGTTATTTTTTATCAAATAAATGCATCATTGGTGAGCATAAGAGACTTCTTTCAAAAACCATACAATCTTAGCGACGCCAAACTTTTGAATGATAGTGTGCATTAATTTACACGTCTGGTTGGTGTAATTGATGCCTGGATGACTTAGACACCAAAAAAAAAAACTTTTTTTGTCTACTCACACATGAATCAGACAGACTTTTAAAATGATGGGCCAATCTATTTTTGAGCAAATTTAAAAGCGCCTACACCTTTCAAGATCTTTGTGTTTTTTACATATGAAGAGTTTGGTTCCAAAATGCGTTAAAAAAAATTAGTTACTGCAAAAATCAGTATTGTATCTGGTTGGTATTGTTTAATTTTAAGTAAAATGCGATATCCGCCGTGTTATTCTGTCATGTTTTCTCCCTTTCTTTCCAACCGCGACAAACGCCAGTCTCCCTTCTCTGCAGAATGCGATATATCCGCTCTCAACCAATCACAACGCACCATTCCACGCAATGTAAACAGTAACGGCAGCGCCTTAAATACACCCGGCTTCCAGTTCTTCTTATCTATTTTGTACTTTTCGATCAACAAACAAACAAAAAAAATAATAATTTTGCCGGCATTGATGAACCTGTGGTTGTTTCTGCGGTGGGTGAGAAACGTAAGGCATCGAAATCGAATCATTTACGTGAGGAGATTAAGAAGATGAGGCACTCGGGAGGAGGAAAAATGTGTTCAATCTTCTTTACAGTTCTTAATAAAAATATTATACTAATAAACTTACGTTTTTGTGTATTTTCAACAGTTTCATTATGAAAAATTATTGATTCAATGGATTAATTGCGTTTTGATTTTTTGAAACAGAAAATAGTGGTTTTCATCTTTCCACTTTCTTGGTAAAGAAAACACATTTTTACTCAAATTAATCTAAATGGATATATTGCGTTTTGGAACCAAACTCTTCATATTGTCACTATCCACGATATATATTGTTGCATTTTTGTATTGTGATACAGGTGAAACTCAAAAAAAAATTGAATATCGTGCAAAAGTTCATTTATTTCAGTAATTCAACTTAAAAAGTGAAACTAATATATTATATAGACTCATTACATGCAAAGTGAGATATTTCAAGCCTTTATTTGTTATAATTTTGATGATTATGGCTTACAGCTTATGAAAACCCCAAAGTCAAAATTAGAATTTTGTGAAAAGCTTTTCATAACTGTAAGCCATAATCATCAAAATTATAACAAATAAAAGCTTGAAATATCTCACTTTGAGTCTGTATAATATATTAATTTCACCTTTTAAGTTGAATTACTGAAATAAATGAACTTTTGCACCATATTCAAATTTTTCGAGTTGCACCTGTATATTGTGACACGATATATTTCTACACCCCTAGCAAGAACGCATTAAATTGATCAAAAGTGATATTAAAGACATTTATAATGTTACAAAAGAGTCTATTTCAAATAAACACTGTTCTTTTGTCTCACTTTTAAAATGATGGGCAAATCTATTTATTTTTTTGCACCTACTTTTTTATTTTTTATATTCTGTTCCATTGTTTGCTCTTTTGTCTGGCTATTTATGCATGTACTAAAACATGCGTTTCTCTCCCTGTGTCCGCAGGTTGTTGGAACAGGAGCTAGGCCTGTGCTGAGCTTAGTTCATCAGCATTTTAAATATGGGTAAATATAAAAAAAGAACAAACATGGATGCCCGTTTACCACTGTTACAACTGAAGCACCATGGTGTGAGAGCAACAGGAGAGAATCAAACCAATCACAGGAGGGGAGTAAAGCTGGACAGGACGAAAGAGAACGTGTGAGTGGCGGATTACATCCACCATTCGTTGAGGACGGGGAAGGAGAGGGGAGACGCAGTGTTAGGAGGAGACGAAACACGAGATCTTCGATCTGCAACTCCGCAACGTGGAGGAGGCTCCTGGAGCGCAGGGACCCTTCCCGGCCTCCTCTCTCTCTCGCCTGGCTGTCGACGTCAGCCTCAGGCCTTGCCCTGCCAACAGAGGAGGAGTAAAGATGAAGTTCTCTTAAAACTTACCTGCAAAAACCACGCTTGCTCTGTCGTCTCCACGAGCTGAGAGAGGGGGTGACGTATTTAAAGTAATTATAAACGCTTTTCAAGCAGCTGATTTGGGGGAAAATAGAGTTCCCCTCAAAGTTGACATCTGACATTCAGGTTCTACCACCGAACATCCTTGAGAGAACGGACGAGTGTTTTGGCGTTTAATTTCGCGTTTTCCCGAGCACGCTAGTCTCCAACGAAAGGTGCTAGGGCGCTCTGAAGGACGATTCAACTTTGAGGAAGGTTTTCCGCCTGAAGGAGGGTAAGAGCGAGGTGCCGTGTATCCGAAGGCCCGTCACATCTTAGCCGCTCTCTGCTAGGTGATTTGCGAAAGCAAAAGGGGTAGAAATGGCTTTCTCTTTTCTTTTTAAATGTTTGGTCTCTGCAGAGCTGATGCGGAAGGGGCCGACGGATCTATCCTTTCTTATTTTCCTCTTTTAAAAAAAAAAAATAAAAAATGTTTTTTTTTTGTTCAACTAGAATAAAAACAGTGAAGTAGAACCGCTCGATTAGCCTGCTTGATTTAGATGTGGCTTCTTAAATCTCTTACCTTGCTACAACAACAAAAAAAAACTAAAACTAAAAAATCAATCAAAACCAACAGGATTCTTGCCTTGGTCAGTCAAAAAAAAAAAAAAAGTCACAATCAGGTTTCCAAGGGTTAGAAACTTCAGTGTGTGAGATCATCAAATGTGATTTATTATGAGACGAGTGTCAATCACAGGAAACCCCTCCCACTTCTATTCTGTCCAATCAGGACACCATCATAATATTGTCGCGCCCCAATCGCTTTAGTTAAAGGTGAACATGACCAGGTGCACCTCAAAGAAAGCAGACGGAGATCGGAGACCCATGCGAAGGACAGACAGGTGAGATTCTCGCTGTTTTAGTGTCTGACCGTAAGAGGCGCCGTCGTGCTCTCTTGCTTTATGATGATGATGATGATGATGATGTCAATGAGAGCGGCGGTAAATGCCAACCAGAGGTGTGTGTGTGTGTGTGTATGTATGTGTGTTTCCAGACTGCCCTTCCTCCATTATTATTATTTTTATTATTATTATTAGTGATATATTGTAGTTTTGCTTTGTTTTCCCCCTGTTCTAGTTGCTTATTTGGTTTTGTTCCCCCTCCCCCTTCTTAGTAGCTCATTTTTATTTGTATGATCTGACGTGAATTTCTCGAAACCTCTCTGTGTGGAAATTGCTCGACTTTATTTGGTTTCCACAGACCCATTCAGAGTTTTATGGCAGCTTTTTAACATCTGTTCCGACCGACGCCAGTCGCCTCAACTTTGTACTTTTACTTTGGAGTGTTTATACCTTGCTGTTACTCCATATTTGCAACACTTTTGACTGTTTAATATTACTTCGAAGCATCACCACTTGCATTTTATAGCATCTAGCACAGATTCATTTTAAGCTCACGTATGCACCGTTTTGCTTTACTTTTTCTTTGCCCACAAGACAATCATGATTCATTCATAACCAACGTTGCAAAAATGTTGTATCAGGGACGTTTTGACGTTCTGCTCACCATCTTTTCCATGTTAACCTCTCCTTTTAGAGTCAACTCGTTCTCTAAAAGTCCTTAAAACAGTTTTGTTTTCATACTTCAACTGTAAATATCAATGCTCAGATTTGATATAACATCAGCCAAATGGTTGCCAATGACAATGAGATATTCAGGCCAAGGTGATCCATAGTGATATATTGTGGTTATGACCGAGTGTGATGAAGAGATCATGCCTGAAGATTAGGAAGTGCTGCGAAAGTTGCATTCAGATATCAGATTTGATTGAAATGTACAATACATTAACTTGCATTGAAGAGGGACACTGGAAAAATATCAGGATATTAAGTATAATTCAGGATTTTGTTTTGTGGAAAGAGTTTTCACCCCCACAGTATGTACTTGTAACTTTACAAATAAATGTTGCTTACTTTCACCCAACGCAGGTCTCGTTGCTTTATTGTCTTAATTTTGTATGTATGATCTACAATGAAATGTAAAGGGGCTGTATATATGTAAGAATATATTTTTATTGCAAATGTGTGAACAACTTGTGACGAAATTAAAAAAACGAGACCTTCCCAAACTTTCTAGGACTGATTTTTATGTAAAGGACTCGGGACGTTTTTGCCGCGAATATCAAAAGGATATGACGTTTACGCGCTCCTGAGAGCCTTTCTATCCTTCAAATATACTTAATAATCAAACTATCATAATAACAGTGTAATTGTAATTAGCTCATCTGTTGACATGATGCTAGTGAATCGCAGAGCTCATGTAAACATATTACAGAATCATTTTTTTTTAAAATACAGATTAAACATATAAATACAGACATTAATTGCAGAATCTGCTTGCTGTATCAATCACACATTAAACCTACTGTGCTAAAACTTTTTTATAAGTGATTGGATTTTGAAAAATAAATTTGTTATTCACTGGCATGCTCCTAACCATGTTGCCTGGTGTTACACCGACCTAACGAAAGGTATATATATATATATATATATATATATTTATATTAATGCTGGGCAACAATTGATCGCATCCAAAAAAAAAATGTTTATAATATGTGTGTGTACTGTGTATAAAAGTTTGTGTTTACATAATATAAATACACACATGCATGTATATATTTAAGAAAAATGTTTATATGTAATATAAATTATTTTTAAATATGTATAGGCCTACAGTATATACATGTAAATATTTCTTTAATGCATTAATATATACAAAATAATTATACACAGCACACACATATATTATGTAAATACAAACGTTTAGTTTGGATGCGATTAATCGTTACCCAGCACTAATTTATATGCAACCAAGTCGACATGCCTGTCCTTTATTTCTATATATCTTTATACCACCTCAGCCTGGTGTTACATAGGTAAAAAGGTACAAATATATGCATTTATAATATGCAAATATGTCGTTTTTATTTATGTCGTAAATATTGCTCCTATTGGTTGTCGCTCCCGAAAGTCGCTCTCCATTTGCATAAAGTTAAACTGATCTCAACTTTGTCGCGTCGCCAGACACGCCCCATCCGGTCGCCAACGGTCGCTGTCGCGTCGGAAATCGCCAGCTCCCCATTGAAATGAATTTGGTATCGTGTCGCTTGTAGTGTGAACGGGGCTTTAGGGATTACAGCGACGGCAGAATTTGTTCAACCTACCAAAGAAAATGGCTACGTCCGAAAACTGATAAATGCTGCCTTCGGAGGACTCGTTAAGGTTGTTAAGTTTCACTTGCTGTCTCCTGTATGTTTCCGCCACTGAATAAAAAAATAAATAATAATAATTGCGACTTTTTATCTCACAATTGCGAGATATGAAGTCAGAATTGTGAGAAATAAAGTCGCAATTGCGAGATATAAAGTCGCAATTCTGAGAAATAGTCGCAATTGCGAGAAATAAAGTCGCAATTGCGAGATATAAAGTCGCAACTATGAAAAATAAAGTCGCAATTGCGAGAAAAAAAGACAGAATTGAGACTTTTTATCTCACAATTCTGACTTTTTTTCTCACAATTGCTAGTTTACATCTCACAATTCTGACTTTATAACACATAATTGCGAGTTTATATCTTGAGATTCTGACATATTTTCTCAGAATTGTGAGATATAAACTCGCAATTGCGAGTTATCAGGCCAATTCTAAGGGAAAAAGACTAACTTTTTTCCCCTCAGAATAGTTTATATCTCACAATTCTGACTTTACAACACACAATTTCGACTTTATATCTCGCAATTCTGACTTTATAACACGCAATTCTGACTTTACAACACACAATTTCGACTTTATATCAATCAATTCTGACTTTATATCTCGCAATTCTGACTTTATAACACGCAATTGCGACTTTATTTCACGCAATTCTGACTTTATAACACGCAATTCTGACTTTATAACACGCAATTCTGACTTTATAACACGCAATTCTGACTTAATATCTCGCAATTCTGACTTTATAACACGCAATTGCGACTTTATTTCACGCAATTCTGACTTTATAACACGCAATTGCGACTTTATTTCACGCAATTCTGACTTTATAACACGCAATTCTGACTTTATAACATGCAATTGTGACTATTTCACGCAATACTGACTTTACGACATGCAATTGCGACTTTATAACCTGCAATTGTGACTTTATATCAATCAATTCTGACTTTATAACACGCAATTGTGACTTTATATCAATCAATTCTGACTTTATATCTCGCAGTTCTGAGAAATAAAGTCAGAATTTTGAGATAAAAAGTCGCAATTACCTTTTATATTTTTCATTCTGTGGCGGAAACAAGCTTCCATACTCCTGAGATTCCTTCATCTGATCGTTTTTTTGAAGGCAGCATAGATGCATCCTTCACTGCCTTTGATATCCCAGAATCCTTTGCTTTCCATTCTGTGACAGATGAGCTAGAAAAATAAAGATGGTGTCTGAAAGTTGCGGCTGGCTGTCAGTTTGTGTGTAAATGTAAAAACAATTTTGTCACTTAGTTTTCACCAAGGCTTGCTTTGTCACTGGCTAGGTTTTCAGACGTAGACAAAGATGTTGCACTTCTACTCCTCCATCATCCATCACCATCTGGTCTACTGATGCTGCTAAAGACAAAAGCAGACTGTCTGTCAAGCCTCAAACTTTTCCTGCGGCCCATCAACACCAAAACCTCACGCCACAAAAACAGTTTCTTTCATCCGCAACTGTCCTCATCAACAACACACACGAGGGGGGATGACATGACATATCAAATTTGCCTAATGATCTTTTGACATATAAGAGGTCTTTGTACCATTAAAACGACCTTCAAGTTTAAGAGCTTAAAACGTCCTCTTCGTTATAAACCGCATTTATTTAATCAAGCTCCAAAAAACAGCTCGTTTTGATATTGCGGGATCTGTGATGTCAAACGGACGAATACATTTGCATATGACTGCCTCCACAGCAAGAATCAACCAATAGTAATACATCATCGCAACATAGGCCCCGCCCACTGACAGGGGGGATCTGACAAAACTTATCTGGGATAAACATTTAATATTTGACAACTGTTTTCCAATAGAAATGTTCAACTACCAAAAGTAGCCTATCCGGTGACGCAAATTACTCCACATTGTATTATTATTATTATCAAATTGTGCCTTTTTGAATTGTAAATATGCTATAATTTCCTTGATTCATAGAGAGAGAATGTATGCATGCTTAAAAATAAAATATTTTGCAAATAGGCTACTTTAAATTATTTCACTAATACAATAAGCCTTTCTTTTTCTTTATTCTCTTAAATCGCTTTTATAATTAATTAAAATAAATATAAATACCCAATTTTAGTTTACGCCAAATCCCCGACTAGCTACCCACTGACCTCAGAACCGGGAAATATATATAGACATGTTTTAATATCAGGCCATTTCTTTTATTGATTGCTATCAGGATGTGAAGAGAGTTTCAACAATTATAGCAAAAAGTGTTTATAAAAAAAGACGCCTTGGGTGTTTCAGAGAACATGATGCATGTCCAAAAAAAGCATATAATGCATGCTCAGAAAACACTATTAGCCGACCATAAGCACATGTCCACGAAACATGGGAACGCCACGGTTTCACTGGCGTTTGTGAATGTGAAGGGTTATAGTGTCTCATTAGGGTCATATGATTAACGGCTCTTTACTCTGTAATCACTAGAGGGCGAGAAGAAGAAGAAGACGCCGCAATGAAGAAGCTGCGGTTCTGCTTCTGTCCACTAGAGCGCGAGTGTGTGTGTGTGTGTGTGTGTGTGTGTGTGTGTGTGTGTGTGTGAGAGAGAGAGAGAGAGAGAGAGAGTCTCTTCAAAACCCGCTCGCGCACAGAGGCTCGGGACATTAAAGCGAAAACTGGTTACAAAGTAACAGTCGCGGCACGTCATCAAAGTCGCTGCGGGAAACATCAGAACGCGGGAATCCCGCGTGTCCGCGCGCGCAACCAAAGAAAAACACGGGAAAAAGAGGAACTGACACGCGCCCCGGTCATCACGTCCAGTTTCTGCGGCTGCTAGTGTTGCATTCGCTTGATGCCATGCAGATATAAACCTTGTCCACTGTGTAGACAGACTCCACACACACACACACACACGGATTACTGATCTTTAACACAATCTACAGGCTGTTATCCAGAACAGGAACAAGAGTTTGACATCCTGTGTGTTTACAACGACATGGGGTAAGAGTCATATTCTCATTTATAGGAACTTAGGAGACTTGAACTGAGCACAAAAACTTACTACAGCACTGGTGACCGTCGGCGATTAAAGACTTGAAATGGCGTTTAGACATCTGGAAACTGTTTATGTGTTTATGTCAGTTGTGCATTAGGAAACGGTGGAATAATCTTTGTGTATTTGACATGTTAAGCAAAGTCCTGCAGTATGACAGCGTTTTAAACCACTTTTATATGATTGTTTACATGCTGTTTCGTGAAAAGGGTATTTAACTTCATTTGCAACATCTCAAACACACACTTTTTTCACACATTTTAATCTTATTGAATGTAGAAAATGATATTTGTCAACTACCCATAAATCTCGGTTCAGCCAAAGAATCGACACTGATAGATTTATCATCTTTCTAGGATATGATGTATTCATTATAAATAGTTATTGTAATTATGCATGCATTGGTTTTGTTTAAAAAGATTTTTGTTGATCAAGATTCATTTAAAAGGCCTTTGAGTTCTTGAACTTCATCCCCGTCCTTGACCCAAATATGTCATTAATTTTCTCCGTATTAACATATGTTATTTGTGTTCATTCTCTCATTTCTAACGGCAGAAGAAGACCCTCATCTGTCCAGTAAGAATGTATCCATTGCACAGAGAGAGGTAAGACAGATCATTTTTGATATTTTTTGTGAATATGGACCAGATAAGATACATTGATCAAATCGACACCAATTTTAGAGAATCTTATTATCAGTGCATAACATTATTTTGCAACGTTGCACAGTCAATTTAGACAATTATTTGTCTCATAAGTTATGTATAAATCAGACAGCTTGCTATCTAGAGCATCAGCCATTTAAAAAAAAAAAACAGAAATGCACTTTTAAAAAATCACTTTGTGTAGCTAAACGGCACCTGTTTTTCATATGACCCATTAATCCGGCTCTTAGCTGGACATTTTCATGGGAATTATGGATATGCATATATAAAGAGAGCTTTCTTCTGGTACTGTATTAATCTCTCTGAGAAATGACACCCCATCACGGCTGCCGCTGCACAAAAAGGTCTCGGGATATTGTTTATGAAACTGCCGGTATTGTTTTTTTCAGTTGCCATGACGACCGCACAATGTATGTTCTGTGGCGTCTCGAGTGTCCTTCCCGACGCGTTTCTGTTGTGACCTTCGGGAGGCCAGTAATGGGTTAAAGCGGTGTATTATAGTGATGGAGCGCTTCATTAGCTGTCGGGTCAGAACCAGAACACGCCTGGCCTCATTTCTGCCGTATAACTCCAGTCTTTGTCCTTCAAACCATCCTTCTTTGTTTTCAAGTTTTAATCAACATTTTACATTTTATATGCGTAATGCATGCCTGGTCTTGTTGTGAATGATTCATCTGTGCACGTTATTCCAAAGAATACATTTATTTCTTATTTGAATATATGAAAAAAATATGTGGATGCCCTTTTCCACCACGCTTTTGTAAATCTTCAAAATTATGATGACGTGTCGAAATTGACATAAAAAAATCGTAATTATGACTTAGAATGCCATCATTATACCTTCATATGACAAAAGTTGAAATAATAACATAAAAAGTCGAAATTATGACATAAGTCGTAAGTTATAACATACTAAACCAGATTCATGAGATAAAAAAATCTAAATTATTTATTCCTTTTTGTTGATTTCAATTTAGTATGTCGTAACTTCTTATCTCGTAATAATGAATTGAGTGTCATAAGTTTGACAGAATTTTTGAATTTTAATTTCGACTTTTTATGTCAAAGTTCAACCACGTTGGATTATGATGTCACACAGTGTGAGTAATAACTACTTTTAATGAAACTGTTTGAGATCTAATTAACGCTAAATGTTTAGCTATAAATTACAGATATGGTATCTGAGGAATATTTCTCATTTTTCTCAGTTATTTTGCTTTATTTCCAGATTCAATCATAGACTCGTTCACACACACTAGAGCTCGTTCACACACGCGCACTCTTCAAAAACTGTGCTTTAAATCTCTTGACAAACTCAAAGACGTAAATGACATCTGTATGTATTGTAAATGAAAGACACAGGTTGCACTGAATGTCAGCTTGCTTATTTTGCTTAGAAACTCTGCTTTAACCGCAGATCGAGAGCTGTCGCTCACACACACACCTCTGCGATGCTGTTTGCGAATGTTCGTTGGAACGATGGTTTCGGGAAACACACTCCTGAACGCCCTATAGCGATATGATGTTGAATTCGACCAAAGACAATGTCAAATTCTAGTTTGACTCAGACACACACACACACACACGCTGACACACACACTCAAACACCCATTCACACACACTGATGCACACACTCCCTCACTCACATACATCCCACACTCACTTACACACACACACACACTCTCTCTCTCTCTCTCTCTCTCTCTCTCTCTCTCTCTCTCTCTCTCTCTCTCTCTCACTCACACACACTCAAACTCACACTCACACCAGTGTAGGATATAACAGTTAATGCTCTCGTTGGATTGTGTTTATGCGGACACAGTTTCCTCTGTTACACACAACATCCAATTTCTAATTGCTTCATTGCTTTACGGTAAACATGAAATACCATTTACAACACATTTTATTGTCATAATGTGATGTATTTCCAGGTGAATCAGAAAATGTAATGATTCTATCTATTCTATATATCTATATGATATATATATATATGTGTGTGTGTGTGTGTGTGTGTGTGAAATATACATTTTGAATCCTATTGAAGAACTCTCTTCTTCTCACCAAGGCTGCATTTGTTTAACACATACAGTAAAACAGGACAGATGATGCTCTCTCTCCGCACACAGCACTCAGAGGGGGATCATTTAGTATTATAACAGGAATGTGTCGTAAGAAAGTGGTGAAATTCTGGATCTGTTCTGTTCTATCAGCAACACATTTGTCGACGTGTTGCAAACCACACTGACAGATTGGAGTGTGTGTGTGTGGGGTGTGTGTGTGTGTGTGTGTGTGTTCAGAGATCTGTGGAGTCTGTTTCCCGCTGAAAGTCATTAGCGCCAGTCGATCTCTCACGCTGGACTCGTTTACAGACCCTTGGCTCGATGTGTGTGTGTGTGTGTGTGTGTGTGTGTGTGTGTGTGTGAGAGAGCTGTCGCGGATCAGGGGCCGTTGGTGGGGATCTGTGTGTGAAGCCTGGAGTCTCACCCCATGGAATTCTGGGAATTCAGAGCAGGCTATAAGAAGCGCTGCACTCCTGTTGCGATGAGGAGTCCTGAAGGCGGAGAGGAGGAAAGTGATCTCAGCACCCATAATCATAATCCAGCTGATGATGTGTGTGTGTGTGTGTGTGTGTGTTAGTGTGAGTGTGCATCTGTGTGTGTGAGTGAGAGAGAGAGAGAGTGTGTGTGTGTGTGTTAGTGTGCATCTGTGTGTGTGTGTGTGTGTGTGTGTGTGTGTGTGTGTGAGAGAGAGAGAGTGTTTTAGTGTGAGTGTGTTAGTATGCATCTCTGTATGTGTGTGTGTGTGTGTGAGAGAGAGAGAGTGTGTTAGTGTGAGTGTGTTAGTGTGCATCTGTGTGTGTGTGTGTGTGTGTGTGTGTGAGAGAGAGAGATAGTGTTAGTGTGCATCTCTGTGTGTGTGTGTGTGTGAGAGAGAGAGTGTGTGTTAGTGTGCATCTGTGTGTGTGTGTGAGAGAGAGTGTGTGTGTGTGTGTGCATCTGTGTGTGTGAGAGAGAGTGTGTGTGTGTGAGAGAGAGATAGTGTTAGTGTGCATCTCTCTGTGTGTGTGAGAGAGAGAGAGAGAGAGAGAGAGAGAGTGTGTTAGTGTGCATCTGTGTGTGTGTGAGAGAGAGAGAGTGTGTTAGTGTGCATCTGTGTGTGTGAGAGAGAGAGTGTGTGTGTGTGTGTGTGAGAGAGTGAGAGAGACAAAAGTGTGTTAGTGTGCATCTGTGTGTGTGTGAGAGAGAGAGAGTGTGTTAGTGTGCATCTGTGTGTGTGAGAGAGAGAGAGAGAGATAGTGTTAGTGTGAGTGTGTGTGAGAGAGCGAGTGAGTGTGTTAGTGTGCATGTGTGTGTGAGAGAGAGAGAGAGAGATTGTGTTAGTGTGCATCTGTGTGTGTGTGAGTGAGTGAGTGAGAGAGAGAGAGAGAGAGAGAGAGAGATTGTGTTGGTGTGCATCTGTGTGTGTGTGTGTGAGAGAGAGAGAGAGAGAGAGAGAGAGATTGTGTTGGTGTGCATCTGTGTGTGTGTGTGTGAGAGAGAGAGAGAGAGATTGTGTTAGTGTGCATCTGTGTGTGTGTGTGTGTGTGTGAGAGAGAGAGAGACTGTGTTAGTGTGCATCTGTGTGTGTGTGTGTGTGTGTGAGAGAGAGAGAGAGAGAGATAGTGTTAGTGTGAGTGTGTGTGAGAGAGCGAGTGAGTGTGTTAGTGTGCATCTGTGTGTGTGTGTGTGAGAGAGAGAGTGAGTGTGTTAGTGTGCATCTGTGTGTGAGAGAGAGAGAGAGAGAGATTGTGTTAGTGTGCATCTGTGTGTGTGTGTGTGTGAGAGAGAGAGAGAGAGAGATTGTGTTAGTGTGCATCTGTGTGTGTGTGTGTGTGAGAGAGAGAGAGAGATAGTGTTAGTGTGAGTGTGTGTGAGAGAGAGCGAGTGAGTGTGTTAGTGTGCATCTGTGTGTGAGTGAGTGAGAGAGAGAGTGAGTGTGTTAGTGTGCATCTGTGTGTGTGTGAGAGTGAGAGAGAGATGGTGTTAGTGTGATAGTGTCACCGACCCTCTTCAATATTTACATGAATGAACTGGCGAAACTCGTAGAAGAGTCGGCAGCTCCTGGCCTCACACTACACGACTCCAGTGTAAAGCTCCTGCTGTCCGCAGATGATCTGGTCCTGCTGTCTCCAACAGAAGAGGCTCTACAGCAGAACCAGGACACCCTGCAGCAGTTCTGGCAGACCTGGGCCCTGACCATCAACCCAACGAAAACTAAAGTACTAACGTTTCAGAAAAGACCCAGATGTCAGGGAAAGAGACACAATTCGCCTTTGGCTAAGCCACGCCCTAGAATGTAGATTGACCAATCACAGCGCAGCCAAGAACGCGCTCCCACAGTCAGAGGTCCGACACTTTTTCACAGCGCTCCATTGACTTTAACACAGGCGTCTCATATTTTTTATTATTACCGTCGTAGTTTTATCAAAAATATGGTTAAACGTTGTGCCTGGGGCATTTGTAACACAGATACGCGTTTCCCAGAGAGGTTGGAGGGGGGTGTGCGTTTTTTTCCCTTCCCAAACCGAAGTCAAATCCTGACAAGTGTCGTCTAGCACACGCTGCTAATAAATACAACGTTATACTCGCGTAGTCCGTTTGCTTTGTAATAACGATTATAGAAGTGAATAGAGACCTCCAGCTTTGCATGAACAGTGTTGCTCCTTGATATTGTGAGTCCCAGCCTCCGTCTCCATTAGGAGGATATGCGGTGGGTCATTTGTTGACTGTGACCGTATGCTTTTGCCTCTGTTTGGATGCCTTGTTGTTCCTTGCGTTTCACCTGTATGTCGTGAATATAGCCTTCGAACGTATATTGCAGCCGCTTTTGCCTACTTCTATCGGACACTTTATTTGCTGCTTTATAAAAGTTTGATAAGATTTCAGCAGGAAGAGCCGTCACAGCATACGCCATGTTGATACCAGAGCCCAGATGAAGTTTGTTTGTCGGACGTAGCAACAGTAACTAAGGGGGGCGGGGCTTAACCAAAGGCGAATTTCAGCCTTGGTATGACCAAAATTGATCATGTCACCAGCTACACATACCTCGGGCTGAAAATAAGTGCAACTGGAAACCTAAATTTGGCCGTTAATGAACTGAAAGAGAAAGCAAGAAGGGCCTTCTATGCCATCAAAAAATCTATCCAAATTGAAATACCAATCAGAATCTGGCTCAAAATATTCCAAGTTTGGGGTCCTCTCCTAAATCACGAATTTGACAAATGGGACAAAAATCCGATTGAAACCCTGCATGCTGAGTTCTGTAAGAGTATCCTGGGAGTGCAGAGGAACACACCGAACACCGCATGCAGGGCAGAATTAGGCCAATACACATTGAGAAACGAGCCATCAAATTTTGGAAACATCTAAAAATGAGTGACCCCAACTCTTATCATTTTAAAGCCCTTAAAAACCATGAAATGATCCCTGAGAAGAGCGCCCTCCTTCAGCTGGTCCTGCGGCTCCACACACACACTAACACCACTGACCATCCTCCGCCTCAGGACACACACACCCTAAGCCACACCATCCGGCCCAACCACATCATACAAGCTCAACGAGAGACTTACCTGACCTACTGGACTGAAACCACAGAAAAACAAAGTAAACTTGAATGTTATTTGGCCCTAAATAGAGAATACACCACGGCAGAATACCTGTGTACAGTGAAAGACTGTACACTAAGAAGAAGAATGACGAGGTACAGACTGAGCAATCACACTCTGACTGTAGAGACGGGCCGACACCGACAGAACTGGAGAGAGAGAGAGAGTGTGTGTGTGTGTGTGAGACACCGACAGAACTGGAGAGAGAGAGAGAGAGAGAGTGTGTGTGTGTGTGTGTGTGAGACACCGACAGAACTGGAGAGAGAGAGAGAGAGAGAGTGTGTGTGTGTGTGTGTGTGTGAGACACCGACAGAACTGGAGAGAGAGAGAGAGAGAGAGAGAGAGAGTGTGTGTGTGTGTGTGAGACACCGACAGAACTGGAGAGAGAGAGAGAGAGTGTGTGTGTGTGTGTGAGACACCGACAGAACTGGAGAGAGAGAGAGTGTGTGTGTGTGTGTGTGTGTGTGTGTGTGTGTGAGAGACACCGACAGAACTGGAGAGAGAGAGAGTGTGTGTGTGTGTGTGTGTGTGTGTGTGTGTGTGTGTGTGTGTGTGTGAGAGACACCGACAGAACTGGAGAGAGAGAGAGTGTGTGTGTGTGTGTGTGTGTGTGTGTGTGTGTGTGTGTGTGTGTGTGAGACACCGACAGAACTGGAGAGAGAGAGAGAGAGTGTGTGTGTGTGTGTGTGAGACACCGACAGAACTGGCGGCCCAGAGAGAGACGCGTGTGCCCGTACTGTGAGCAGGGAGAAGTGGAGACCGGCAACACTTCCTCACCCGCTGCCCCAACTATGAGGACATTAGAGGGACTTTCTATACAAACTTTGAAATACTTTGCCCTAACTTCCTACAATTAGACAACAAAACACAATTTCAACACTTATTAGGTGAAAAAACAGATTGTATCCTACTAGCAGCCAGATACATTGATGCTTGTCACAAAAAGAGAGAGTCGACGACTAATCAGTGATGCGCCCACACACACACACACACATTCACACACTCAACACGAAAACACTGAATTCTGAATTCTTCACAGAATTTTTAAATGTTCATAAACTGTTCTATTTTATTTATTTATTTATTTACTTTACACTGTTAATTTGTACAATTCATTTAATTTGTACATTTAGATGTTATAATATTTAACTATTTTGATGTCTTTCTAATTATTCTATGTATTCCAAGCTTTGGCAATATTGTATGATGTACAGTCATGCCAATAAAGCAATTTTGAATTGAATTGAATTGAGTGTGTTAGTGTGCATCTGTGTGTGTGTGTGTGAGAGTGAGAGAGAGAGAGTTAGTGTGAGTGTGTGTGTACCTTTCATATCATGGTGTATCTATCAAGTTCTGAGGAAGAGCTGAAATTCAGATATGCTAATAGGCGTTTGGTTTCGACCAATCACAACAGACTGGGCCGTCTGACCAATCAGAGCAGAGCAACTCTCAGAGAGGCGGGGTTTAGAGAGACTGAATCTTCGAATGAACCGTTTCAGACTCTTGTGAGAAAAAAGCGGATTCTGCAATGTATAATTTGAGAAAATGAAAGTGTTTTTGATCTTGGATGCGTGTAAACCTGTTGTAGGAGACTCCAAAACAACATTAATAACCTGTTAAATGGCATAATAGGGGCACTTTAATAGCAAATTATGCATTTATTCTGCAACATATTGCCAAGACCCCTGGTAGATTTCGGTGCGTGTACAATAATGCTAATCTCAAAATAGCCAAATATCAGCCGATTAATCAGCCTGAGAGGCGTTTGAACTATTATTTGATCATTTCTTTCCCTGGAAGGATTCGTGACTTGCAAAGGTGTTTGAAAGCCCTGCGGTCTGACTCTGTAGGAGCGTGTGGTTTAAACTTCAAACTGAGACATTCACGCATGAGTCACAGTGATTGACACGCTGAAGGCAGAATAATGAAAGCTTTCCTCATTATGAGGTGCAGGACTAATATTTCAACTTTTACTGAAGTCATGAAGTCACACAAGACCTCTAACACTATTAATGTTCTCTATAATAATCAGTGGGCAGAAATGAAATCTCAAATGCTTCTAATGCCATCAAATGTTAGATTTACACATATGCAACTTCTCATAATGTGACCGATGCGATGATGTTGTATCCGTGTTGATTTCTGTAAAGGGCATTATGGGAAGAGGATCATCTTTCAGCAATACCCATCCTTCCACTCTAGTGATGCGTTGCATTAGGATTATTGCATTTTACATTTCTGAAATGCTACCTTTCCTATAGATCCTCTTCCGGATTTCAACTTTTTGATTCACATCATGATCTGTGCACATGTTAATCCGCCCTATATATTACATATTGCATGCAAAATATGCTAAATATTATATTCTGTCTGCTGTCCATCTCATTTGACCTGCATTTAGGGATGCTTTTTTTATATTGTGGGTGTTTGTCTAAGTAAGTCGGCATGCATTTGCAATATGCATACATGATTTCCAGAACACAAATCTGAACATTTGATACAAAATTATTGTTTTTTGGGTGTGTATATGTGACCCTGGATCACAAAACCAGTCATAAGTCGCACAGATATATTTGTGGGAATAGTCAACAATACATTGTATGGGTCAAAATTATCGATTTTTCTTTTATGCCAAAAATCGTTAGGATATTAAGTAAAGATCATGTTCAATGAAGATGTTTAGTAAATTTCCTACCGTAAATATACAAATATTTAATTTTTGTGAGTGAATGCTGCACAGTCGCGAACATAAATGCACAACTTTAAAGGAGATTTTCTCAATGTTTAGATTTTTTTGCACCCTCAAATTTTCAAATAGTCATATCTCGGCCAAATATTGTCCTATCTTAACAAACCATACATCAATGGAAAGCTTATTTATACAGCTTTCAGATGATGTATACATCTAAATTTCCAAAAATTGACCCGTGTGACTGGTTTTGTGGTCAAGGGTCACATATATGGTTTAAACTATTATTATAAACTGATTTTTTTGTGCTACTATAATAATGACCAAATGCAGTAGAGACATCAGTCAGTCAGTCATGAGGAGTTATGATTACTCTCAGCACATAACATTAGATTTCTCTGAGTGTTTACCACTCTTTCCACTCTTGTCATCATCATTTGTCCATTACAGCACTGTAGAGTTATCCCTGAACTAAATGTTATGGGACCTTTATTAGCACTGCAACAATTAATCGAAGTCAGAGTTGAATAATTCAGTTAATTGTAGAAATATTCAACATCATCAGGGCAGTTGTCATTTGGAGCTCTGTTTAATAAATGAATAAATGATGGTGGTCAGAAGAAAAAAAAACTGTTTTCCATGATTCAATCAATCTGTTTTTTTTCTATGAGGTGATGGGAAATAAATATTTAGTATTTAGGAATTAAAAAAAGTTATCTTTAAATCTTTACAGGAATTTAAATATTATTATAATAATAATAAATATATATTATGTGTATGTATATGTGTTTTATAAATTATTATAATAATAACAATAAAAATATACATTTTAATTAATTTTTATATTTATGAAAAATTTAAAAAGTATATAAAATCAATATTATATATTTTTAAATTTAATAATGTGTAATAATAACTACAATCATTTATTAGTATATATATATATATATATTATGTGTGTATGTATATGTGTATACATTATAATAACAATAATTATAATAAAATAATAAAAATATACATTTTAATTAATTTTTATATTTATGAAAAATTTAAAAAGTATATAAAATCAATATTATATATTTTTAAATTTAATAATGTGTAATAATAACTACAATCATTTATTAGTATATATATATATATATATATTATGTGTGTATGTATATGTGTATACATTATAATAACAATAATATTTATAATAGTTTTTATTAATATATATATAATGTAAGTAAATATTAAAAAGACTGAAAATAATATATAATCAATATTATGCATTACATTTTTTCATTTCATTCTAATATTTATTAGAATGTATATTAAGTGTGTATAAATGTGTATATGTAATAATAATAACAATACCCATAATATTAACAGCACATTTTATTATAGATAAATACATAGATAGACACAGATGAATTATACATAGATGCATAGATTAGATCAAAATAAATATTTAAAAGATTGAAAAGAATATATTATCAATTTTATATATTATTAAATTGTTTCATGTGTAATAATAGTATATATATTGTGTGTGTATGTACGGTAGGCTTTATGTTTTCAGTCGTATTGCTCTGTTGTTGTTTGAACACACACACACACACTCATTGTACTGTGTGTGTGTCGTAGGGAACAGCCGATCTACAGCACACGAGCTCATGTGTTCCAGATCGATCCCGGCACCAAACGCAACTGGATCCCGGCCAGCAAACATGCGGTCACCGTCTCCTTCTTCTACGACGCCAACAGACACGCTTACCGCATCATCAGCGTGGGGGGGACCAAGGTGAGGCGCTTTCTCGCTCACAACCGGTTTGGTCTGTAGGTTGATGTAATCTGTGGCGAGTTTCGCTGTTATAAACTCTGTGATCAACACAGGTTTGGTGGCAGATATTCCCCGACACACACCAGAGATATTCCCCGACACACACCAGAGATATTCCCCGACACACACCAGAGATATTCCCCGACACACACCAGAGATATTCCCCGACACACACCAGAGATATTCCCCCGACACACACCAGAGATATTCCCCGACACACACCAGAGATATTCCCCAACACACACCAGAGATATTCCCCCGACACACACCAGAGATATTCCCCCGACACACACCAGAGATATTCCCCGACACACACCAGAGATATTCCCCAACACACACCAGAGATATTCCCCGACACACACCAGAGATATTCCCCGACACACACCAGAGATATTCCCCAACACACACCAGAGATATTCCCCAACACACACCAGAGATATTCCCCGACACACACCAGAGATATTCCCCGACACACACCAGAGATATTCCCCGACACACACCAGAGATATTCCCCGACACACACCAGAGATATTCCCCGACACACAACAGAGATATTCCCCGACTCACACCAGAGATATTCCCCGACACACACCAGAGATATTCCCCGACACACACCAGAGATATTCCCCGACACACACCAGAGATATTCCCCAACACACACCAGAGATATTCCCCCGACACACACCAGAGATATTCCCCGACACACACCAGAGATATTCCCCAACACACACCAGAGATATTCCCGACACAGACCAGAGATATTCCCCAACACACACCAGAGATATTCCCGACACAGACCAGAGATATTCCCCAACACACACCAGAGATATTCCCCGACACACACCAGAGATATTCCCCAACACACACCAGAGATATTCCCCGACACACACCAGAGATATTCCCCGACACACACCAGAGATATTCCCCGACACACACCAGAGATATTCCCCGACACACACCAGAGATATTCCCCAACACAGACCAGAGATATTCCCCAACACACACCAGAGATATTCCCCCGACACACACCAGAGATATTCCCCGACACACACCAGAGATATTCCCCAACACACACCAGAGATATTCCCCAACACACACCAGAGATATTCCCCGACACAGACCAGAGATATTCCCCGACACACACCAGAGATATTCCCCGACACACACCAGAGATATTCCCCCGACACACACCAGAGATATTCCCCAACACACACCAGAGACCCCCCCCGACACACACCAGAGATATTCCCCGACACACACCAGAGATATTCCCCGACACACACCAGAGATATTCCCCCGACACACACCAGAGATATTCCCCGACACACACCAGAGATATTCCCCGACACACACCAGAGATATTCCCCGACACACACCAGAGATATTCCCCAACACAGACCAGAGATATTCCCCGACACACACCAGAGATATTCCCCGACACACACCAGAGATATTCCCCGACACACACCAGAGATATTCCCCGACACACACCAGAGATATTCCCCGACACAGACCAGAGATATTCCCCAACACACACCAGAGATATTCCCCAACACACACCAGAGATATTCCCCGACACACACCAGAGATATTCCCCGACACACACCAGAGATATTCCCCCGACACACACCAGAGATATACCCCGACACACACCAGAGATATTCCCCGACACACACCAGAGATATTCCCCGACACACACCAGAGATATTCCCCGACACACACCAGAGATATTCCCCGACACACACCAGAGATATTCCCCAACACACACCAGAGATATTCCCCCGACACACACCAGAGATATTCCCCGACACACACCAGAGATATTCCCCCGACACACACCAGAGATATACCCCGACACACACCAGAGATATTCCCCGACACACACCAGAGATATTCCCCGACACACACCAGAGATATTCCCCGACACACACCAGAGATATTCCCCGACACACACCAGAGATATTCCCCGACACACACCAGAGATATTCCCCGATATTCCCCGACACACACCAGAGATATTCCCCGACACACACCAGACTGATGCTAAACTGGGCGTCTCCTAATCCACAGCTGATGAGTTGGACGTCGTCTCGACCCGTATGAACACTATCACTTGGGAATGGAAAAAAGATCTCTAAGTTCACCCTTTCAGTCTTTAAAAACTTTTCCTTAAAGTGTGAGTTAGAATAGTTTGATTATAAACACAATGAGGACAGGGGCGAAAATTTCATCAAAATGTTGGGGGGGACAATAAACATAACAATTCTCAAGAACAATTTTTGAAGGGGACACCAATAATACAGGCAAAATGTACACTGAGGAAAGCCTTACTACTATTATTAGTGTAGCATGGAGACCGTTCCATTATCCTTCTTCTCAAAGTTTCTTTCTGGTTTAATGAAAAAGCTGACTAAATTGACCAAAAAAATTCTTCAAAACCATATGTGGGTGCCAGATTTCTATAGAACCTTCCAGGCGAAAACCCAACTTATTTACAAAAAATGTATGGTTTTGAAGAATTTTTAGGCGGGTTTTCGCCTGGAAGGGTCTATAGAAATCTGGCACCCTATTGAACGAAGTTAAACTGAGAGAGCGTGCGTTCACAGACACCAGAATGAACGCGTTCATCAGGCAGTAATACAGTACGTTCAGTTCACGTTCGCCCAAAATATGAACGAGTTCAATGAACAACACTAATTAAATGATATAAACCGACTAAATCACAGTTAAAGCGTTAAAATCTAAATGTGCACCCGGACTAGTCTAATCTACAAGACTAACGTTACATTACATAGTGTATGCGTACACTCTATGGCTGTGTGTGTGTGGGGGTGTGTGTGTGGGGGGGGGGGGGGGGCACGAACGTACTACCACGAACGCCATTCAGACAGTTCAGAAGTTCACTGAACTTCATACAGTTCAGCTCACTTAGCACGTCGTTCGTGGTTTGATTAGTCGAGACTGTTTTCCAAAGATGGCTCCTGTCTGTATACACGAAGTGGACTGTCTTCATAAAATATCTTCTTATTAAACGGTCTGTACACTGACAAAGTTCTCAATGCTTCGGTTTGCATGTAGGGACCCTCATTATGTTTCTGTGTTCGTGTGGGGCTATTTTGAGTCTTGTTAGTGGTATAAACTAGCGATTTCTTTTTACTTATTAAATGCCCCCATTACTAGCGTTATACGCTAAACAGTTTTTAGAGATAAAACTCTTTACATTCGATTATCATGAAAACAAATCTCAGAGAACGGTCGACTCGGTACCAATGTTTTATTAGACCAAAGGTTCATTTTGCAACGGAGTTCTCCTTTAAACAAGCTAGGTAAACGTTAAACGTTATAATCGCTAACAGACTACATCAGTGACAAAAGTACATTAGTACACAATCATATGTTTGTTTTTACAGGATTTATTATTAATGACTCAGCATCATCTATATTAAAGAGAAAATAATCACTTCATCCGATGTTTAAAGTGAATAAAATAACATTGACTAACTGGAGTTCCACAACTACTCAAAAACAGTTCATCGGCCGCCACCGGAATGTGTGTGTGTGTCGGTAAAAGGGGCGGAGGCAGTGACCAAAGCACTGTGAGGCAAGGGGGGGGGGACTCATAATGTTTAAAACATTTTTTTGTTGTTGCCCCGTTTGCATTTGTATTATTTTATTTCTTAAACAATTATTTTAAGAATATATCATTATTTTATTTACAACACACATATTTTAATGATATTTTAGGGGGGACAACCCTCAGATAGGGGGGGTCCTGACACCCCCCCCCCCCCCCCCCCCCCCCCCCGCGCGATTTCCGGCTATGAATGAGGATGTGAAAGCAACTAGTAAGCTAGTCTACCCGTTTAAAGCTCTTCATTTAGACACCTGTGAGCAACCTTTTTTTTTTTTCAAAACAAGTAAAAGCTTTAGAAAAAATCATAAGAGGGGGGTATTACTGATGCACTAATTTTTCGAGTTTCACCTGTATATTGTGCAGCACTATACATTTATGCATTTGCATTTACTATACATTTATTATACTTACCGGTATGCATTTATCCATTGCAGTCGGTACACGTTTGATCAAGTTCTCAAACCCATGACCTTGTCATTGCTAGAGCTCAGTTTAGCTCAGTTCAGTTCAATGTTGGTTCAGTTCAGCTATCAGAAGACAAAAGTCTCATTATTCAGTGCAAGTCAATTGCAATTTTGTTCTCATCTGATAGTGTCAGTGCGGTTAAACCGATAATATTACTGAATATTAATTTGTCCTTTTGACATTTAGACCTTTTGACAGTCTAATTGATTGATGAGTCAAGACGAAGATTGTGGTTGATATCACACATTTTTATTCATCACGCTGAAAATGGGAGCTCAAATTGACTGCATTGCATTGTGGGAAGTGGTTTTGCATTGGTATTCTCTGGATTTATATATATATATGCACATTTTCATCATGGCCCTTGTGAAAAAGAAGTACGCTTTTGCATACTTTGAAAAAGAGAATTAATTGCAAAAAAATTATATACTTGAGTGCAAATTGAATGCAATGTTTTCTGTGTACTTAATTGCAAGTTATTTACTATTCAATTAAAATGTGTTCTAGTTTAAATCTATATTAGTTTTTTTACCCACTTCAGTAAGAGTAATCTTTATATGTAACTTCATAATTACTTCTATTGTCTTTCTACTGACAAGATAAAAATATATTTCAATCTTATTTCTATTGAAACGTGTGTTACGTATTTAAATAATTACAAATTTGTAATAAAGTTGCAGTTTAGTACATTTAAAATACATTAACGTGTAATTACAAATAACAGTTATTGGTATAATCAAGGACTACGTGTGCTTTAGAATGTTAGTTAACACATCATAATAAGTTTAGTTCTATAAAGGCCGACTGAATTGCTTTAAAACGCGCAGCATTATTTAATATGTTGATGTAATTTCCACTGAAAGAGGAAGAAGGGGCGGGGCATATCGAACAGCTCCTCCCCCTTTTAAAAATAGCCAATAGCGTTTCGTTTATATCACTGTTGAACTCAGTAAATCTGCAGTGTCCTCCTAATCTCTAACCGTTTCTCCTCCCAATCTCCATATCACTGTAAAATACAGTTTTATGTGGAGAATTCAAAGGATCTGATATGTTTTCTGGTCTGCGGGACTTGATCACATGATCCGCTCTGTGTGTCGTGTCTCTGGATCGGAGCCGCGGCGGATCATGTACTAGACATGGATAACATGAAACTAGACTTTTTTACACGGTCTGAATTGTTCCCTATCCCCTATATAGTGCACTTTCACCATGTAGAAAATAATAAATGTGTGAACAAGTGACCGATTTCAACCGCAGCTTCAGCGACTATTTATAATGTAGGGGGCGGAGCTTCAGATTCTAGAGAGCTTTTGATTCGACAGAAAATCTGAGAATGCAAAAGTGCAGAGTGATGTCATCAACATCATTGATCCATATTGACAGAAGTGAGAGACTAAGTTTTGAATGCTTATATCTTCTAAATGCGAATTTTGTAATTGTTTTGGAGCACACTCGCTTATAGATAACAGTAATGCTAACATATTCATACTAAAAGCCCAAAAAACTTCCATTTTGATTTCATGGGGACTTTAAAGCATGAAAAAAGATTATTAAAACACAAAGTAAAACATATAATTTTACATTATTACAAAGTGTACTTAAGTCAAGGTTGTGTACTCTATAAGTGCACTTAAAGGTGCAGTGTGTAGATTTAAGCGGCATCTAGCGGTTTGGTTGCGAGTTGCACTAATGGCTCTGCCCACTGCTCACCCCCTTTCGAAGAAGCTACGGTGGCTCAAACGGGACAAACATATCGTCGTCTGAGACAGCAGAGAATAGCCAGAGTAAGCCAAGAGCGTGTAACATTGTCACTGTTTCTGTACCACAGTCCAAAACCAAATCATGGATAAAGTTTACAAAGCCATAGTCAGGTGAGGATCAAGGGTCTTCATATATAATATAATAATAGTAATGAGCTGATTGTCTCACGAATGTAACCAGCACATTTCTCCCCACATAGCAAACCCATAATACAGCGAGGGAGAAGAACCACATGAAACTATGCAACTATATATGTTTTCTAACAGGGTAGTAAAAGTTTAGCTGGCTAATATGAGCTGTTACTGTGGCTGAGCTGGTTAAAGCGTAAAGCCTTGTTTAAACTCGACGCGTCCGCATGAGCCCAAAGGTGCGCGTGGCAGAAATGACATGATTGTAACAGCGCGCGCGCCTCCGCATCCCATAGACAACATTTACTACACACACAATAGGCTTTTTTTCTCTGATTTTGAAAACTCTTCACGATCGACTTAAAGGGATAGTTCACTTTGAAATTAATTTTTGGTATGTTTTAGCTTACCTCAAGGGCATCCAAGATGTAGGTGTCTTTGTTTCCGCAGTAGTTTCAATTTTGATATTTTTAGGTCAAACCGTTCTTGTCTGTCAGTCATATAATGCAGGTCTATGGTCTCCACCTCAAAGAGCATGACCAGAGAAGTCCAAATTAAACATGATTTAATGACTCGTAAATGTAAGTACACATTGATGGCCTAAGACACGAAACGAGCGGTTTGTGTGAGAAAACGAACAGTATTTATATCGTTTTTACCTCTTGTAAACACAGCCACGTCCAAGTGATCTGAGGGCGCGGGCGCTTCGGTCTGCGCAAGCGCTGGAAGTGATCTCTCGCGCGTGTACGTCACTCATTGTTTACACAGAGATTTCGGAAGTGTTACCTTTCACTGTGAAGATCTAAACATATTTAGATATACAGGAAATCGCAATAGAAGACTATTTCGATATATCAACAGACAACGTTGAATTTTTTTTTTTTTGAGATCACTTCCAGCGCTTGCGCAGACCGAAGCGCCCGCGCCCTCAGATCACTTGGACGTGACTGTGTTTACAAGAGGTAAAAACGATATAAATACTGTTCGTTTTCTCACACAAACCGCTCGTTTCGTGTCTTAGGCCATCAATGTGTACTTACATTTACGAGTCATTAAATCATGTTTAATTTGGACTTCTCTGTGCATGCTCTTTGAGGTGGAGACCATAGACCTGCATTATATGACTGACAGACAAGAACGGTTTGACCTAAAAATATCAAAATTGAAACTACTGCTAAAACAAAGACACCTACATCTTGGATGCCCTTGAGGTAAGCTAAAACATACCAATAATTAATTTCAAAGTGAACTATCCCTTTAAAATGCTTCCAAGATCGACTTGTCGACCGCGATCGACGGGTTGGTGACTCCTGTAACTGTTTTACGGTCAATGACAAGAGTAGCTACTAATCAGCTGTCTCATGAACGTAACCAGCACATTTATCCCACATAGCAAAGCCATAACACAGCGAGGGAGAAGAACTAAGTTACATGAAACAGTCCAACTACATATTTACACCACTGACAAGGGGAAAGTCACTACTCACGGTGTCTATGCCCTCTAGCTTTCTGCGGCTTCTCTTTCAGGGCAGTGACGAAACGCGCTGTGTGTTCGCTGTCGGCTACGGTAGAAACGCGTCACAACATGTCGACCTTCATAGAAGGGGGTGCCCGCGGTTATGTAGATATAAATGTCTCATTCTAAGGTAATAAAAACATTACGGTTTATTAAGTAAGTTCTTTATACACCACTGAAAACATAGTTATGGATGTCATTATTGCATTTCTGTTAATAGATACTCAAAATTATTACACATTGCACCTTTAAGTAGCCTTTTATGTCAGTAGTAGTATATTATGTGCAATATGTTTTTTTTAATATGCTTTTAAGATTTGAAGTGCACATTCAATGCATTTCTTTTCAACAAGGGGCTTTTCAATGCATGTGGAAAGATGTGCGACGCACTATGCTTGTTATGATGCACATAGCAGCGCCCTTGTAAACGTACCGTAGGTTTTGCAGAAATGCTCTCAGTGAGTCTCGTGATTATCAGTGCACTGATTCAACATGCCAGGAAATCCATCCGAAAATGTGGTGGTGTGTAACGTAATAAACCTCAACCTTTCTGATGCTGTTTATTGAGTCGATGTGATTAGAGCTGGAACGAAATACTCCCCACGAGAGGATTTACGCAGAAGAGAAGGTTAATAGCTCAACACCTGATATCAGAGGGAATGAGACGCCTCTTAAAGGAGAGCTCAGAGTAATGCATCAGTGCAGAGATACAAGACTTGCATCCGGTCGGGATAATCGATCCATACTTGTTGATGGAGCGGCTCAGAGCTGTCTAACCTCTCGGTCCGAGACAGCAGTTCACAGACGACCTTGAGTGGTGTGAGTTCACATCAGACACAATAGTCTCATGCTGCGTCTCAATTCGCCTACTTATGGCGTATGTACTCTTTTGGTGAAGAAAAAGTAGATGCTTTTGAGTGTGTGGCAAAAAGGTTTGGGTCATCCAATTGCGTCTTTAACGGTTGCTTGCTGTCGCATAAACTGGCATGTCAATCATCTTGTCATAGTTAAAATCCTCCACATTTTATTTGATTTAATTTACTACCGTATCGGAGAGAAATGAAGCACGTTGATCTGCAGTCGCGGGTCTTTCATGTGGAGAATCTCCTCATTTTAATGCATGATGATAAGTGGTCGACCAATATATCGCCAAGGCCGATATATCGGGCGATATTTGGCATTTTTAAAATATCGGCATCGGCCGATACGTTTTTCTGATTGGCCGATGTGTTGGAAGGGGACTTTTATTTTGACGGTGCTCCGGACTTTTATTTTAGCATTTATTACAATGTTGCTAGTATGTTTCTAGCATGATTTAACACGTTGCTAGTATGTTTCTAGCATGATTTAACACGTTGCTAGCATGATTTAACACGTTGCTAGTATGTTTCTAGCATGATTTAACACGTTGCTTGTATGTTTCTAGCATGATTTAATACGTTGCTAGTATGATTTAACACGTTGTTAGTATGTTTCTAGCATGATTTAACATGTTGCTAGCATGTTTCTAGCATGATTTAACACGTTGCTAGTATGTTTCTAGCATGATTTAACACGTTGCTAGTATGTTTCTAGCATGATTTAACACGTTGCTAGCAGGGTTCTAAATTAACACCCGCCAACCCGCCAAATGCGGGTTAAAATTCATTTTGGCGGGTGTTAATAAAAACTTACTAGCCAGTTTGACCGGTGATGCATAAGGTTCTGTTCTCGGTCATTTATCCCCCTGGCAGTACTTCCTACATTTCCCATAAACACTGTGCCGTAATGCTACGTGATGACGTTTCATACGCCGTCGCCCATTGGCTGCGCGCAGTTTGCAGTGAAACCAGCGCGAGAAATGATCATGGAAACAATGGGGGGGCACGCGTCCGTCAACCAGAAAACACAAGGAAGATGAAGAACGAGCCAGAGCAGGGAGCAGACTGAAAGAGGAGGGAGCTAGTAAAGTAGCTAAAGTAAAAAGTTAAGATTAAACTAAATGCGGTGGTGGTTGGGACAGACTTCTGGGTTTAAATTTAAATGTCGTTTAACGAGAGATAGCCTACGTTATTTTTTTTTAAGTTTAAGGTTTTTGTCATTATTTCTTACAAGCTTATACATTAGGCAATAGCCTATACACAACAAGCTTACTATATATCTTAAGGTTTTCTTTTAGTTGAAAACATTAAACAATATGTGTAAACAAAATATATAAACAACAAAAGCATTTAAGCTCAGGCAGCGCAAACGGGGAAAAAACGCAAAAAAAAGAAAAAAAAAGAAGCAGACTGCGCAGTTATCGTACAGAACGTAGTCAGCATACTCGAGTCAGCATATGATTATCGTGTTTATATTGTTTCACGTTCATGTTGAGAAAAACAATAATAGGCTATCCACATGCTCGAGTGAGAAAACGCGCTGCGCTGACACACAGGCGTTGCAGAGACGCGCGCGCGTGTGTGTGTGCAAAGTGAAGTAACAGCACTTTGCGTTTTCTGTTCTTAAACCTGTCTCCCTCAACGAAACTTAAAGGAAGCATATGTCAAAATCATTTTGCTACCAGAAGATATCGGGGTACAGCTGCTGACCTGCAGTGGTTAATGCAGTGATGGACAGCTGCTTCCTCAGTCGACTGCTGTTTCTTTGGATTGCATGTGATTTCTCATTGTGGTGGTGATATTATGATAATAATAATAATTAATAATTGATTAAACGTAATTCCATTTTGTAATAGGCTATCATTTTCATCTAAGTAATTCCAAACTTCGCGAGGCAGACAACGACATTATGTGATCAAAAACACAATCCACTTGGTAAATGCTCCACCCAGTGCATTTAATTATAACTGCGAAAAAAATTTAAGAAAAAAAAGGATTACTATTAGTATTTTATTTTTTTAATAATAATTACAGAGCCAAAATTCGAATATTCGTCCACATCCCTAATAGAGATAGATCCCAAACTTGAAATGAAATGTTTGCACTTTCTGTGTTGTATTGTACTTTATATGTGTTTTTAATGCCAACAATGTTAATAAAATTATCAAATGCATTCAGTGGCACACATAATTTTTCTTATTTTCACCGGAAAAAATTTGGCTAGTGGAAATTCTAAATGGCTGGTAACTTTAGAAAGTTACCAGCCACTTTGGCTGGTGATCAAAAAAGTTAATTTAGAACCCTGGTTGCTAGCATGTTTCCAGCACGATTTAACACGTTGCTAGCATGTTTTAGCATGTTGCTACCATGTTTAGATTTTTTTAGCTTGTTATCTTAGGATAGTCGTCAAGCATTGCTAGTGAAAGACAACTTAATACTCTATAAGTCTCATTGTGGGACTTTTCATAGTTTCGATTGTCCGTTTAATAAAAATCGTAAGTTCGGATCAGTTAGAAATGATTTAACATACAGAGTCAGAGAGGTCGGAAAGCTGTAGAGAAGATAGTTTAAAGACCCCCTGTAGTCAATTTGTATCCCTTAAAACTCTTCATGCCTTTAAATAACCATGAATATGCAAATGAGCCCCGCCTCCACTCACTCCCTCAGCTCAGAGATCCACTGGTTGACGATCACACGTTGATCTGATTGGTTACAAGGTCGTTTGTGACGTCAGAAACACCAGCGATTTCAAACCGTGTTTTTGAGACTGAAAATACTCAGCAATGCTGTCGACTTATGAACTTACACATGGTTTGTCTTAAAGCACATTAAAAACACCACATAGACACATAAACAACATTAAAAACAGGATTTTCACCACAGGGGGACTTAAAAAAAATTAATGTGTTTGTACAGTCAATGAAATTACACACAACACCTTTAAATCAGGCTTTCTCAAGCCAACATAATGAGTCTTTCTTCACTGCGTCACACTTTCTCTTTACTGATTTGCTAATTAAACTGAAATTTTGAAGTAGACCGACTGAAATCGTATTTTTTTGTCAGACATATTTCGGTAATCTTTTTGTTTTTCACAGTTCAAGTTTGATCTGGACAGTTTGCTTCTGAGCACTGAAGATTAGAAACTTATTCTGTTGTTGTTGCATTAGTATTTAACGTCACTCAGTTTGACCTCTCTATTACAATGATATCAGCATTCATATTAAACTCCTGATTGTTTGCTCACCAAAGCCTCTAAATCTCAGTTGTACGTGGATTACTGGAGCGTCTCGACTTCATCCAACACCTCTAAACTGACCCACATTTGGATTGAGGATGACCTCACTGTCACAGCCATTATGCCTGCGGTCACCGTGGTAATCTGTGGTCACATGACTCCTGCGGTCACATGACTCCTGCTGTCAGGAGGAACAGGGGTCATCTGAAAACAAGAGAGGATAAAACAATAAGCCATGAGAGACTGTGTGTTACGACCTACAACACCTTTACCATACTGAACAAACTCTTTTATAAACCAGCAATATGACGAAAGCTATATACAGTATCTCACAAAAGTGAGTACACCCCTCACATTTCAGCAAACATTTTAGTATATCTTCTCAAGGGACAATACTATAGAAATGAAACTTGGATATATGTTAGAGTAGTCAATGTGCTGCTTGTATACCAGTGTATATTTACTGTCCTCTGAAAATAACTCAACATACAGCCATTATTGTCAAAATAGCTGGCAACAAAAGTGAGTCGTTTCATTTCTATATTTCTATAGTATTGTCCCTTGAGAAGATATACTAAAATATTTACTGAAATGTTAGGAGTGTACTCACTTTTGTGAGATACTGTGTGTGTGTATATATACACTCACCGCCCACTTTATTAGGTACACCTGTCCAACTGCTCGTTAACACTTAATTTCTAAGCAGCCAATCACATGGCGGCAACTCAGTGCATTTAGGCATGTAGACATGGTCAAGACAATCTCCTGCAGTTCAAACCGAGCATCAGTATGGGGAAGAAAGGTGATTTGAGTGACTTTGAACGTGGCATGATTGTTGGTGTCAGAAGGGCTGGTCTGAGTATTTCAGAAACTGCTAATCTACTGGGATTTTCACGCACAACCATCTCTAGGGTTTACAGAGAATGGTCCGGAAAAGAAAAAACATCCAGTGAGCGGCAGTTCTGTGGGCGGAAATGCCTTGTTGATGCCAGAGGTCAGAGTAGAATGGCCAGACTGGTTCGAGCTGATAGAAGGGCAACAGTGACTGAAATAACCACTCGTTACAACCGAGGTATGCAGCAAAGCATTTGTGAAGCCACAACACGCACAACCTTGAGGCGGATGGGCTACAACAGCAGAAGACCCCACCGGGTACCACTCATCTCCACTACAAATAGGAAAAAGAGGCTACAATTTGCAAGAGCTCACCAAAATTGAACAGTTGAAGACTGGAAAAATGTTGCCTGGTCTGATGAGTCTCGATTTCTGTTGAGACATTCAGATGTTAGAGTCAGAATTTGGCGTAAACAGAATGAGAACATGGATCCATCATGCCTTGTTACCACTGTGCAGGCTGGTGGTGGTGGTGTAATGGTGTGGGGGATGTTTTCCTGGCACACTTTAGGCCCCTTAGTGCCAATTGGGCATCGTTTAAATGCCACGGCCTACCTGAGCATTGTTTCTGACCATGTCCATCCCTTTATGGCCACCATGTACCCATCCTCTGATGGCTACTTCCACCATGTCACAAAGCTCTAATCATTTCAAATTGGTTTCTTGAACATGACAATGAGTTCACTGTACTAAAATGGCCTCCACAGTCACCAGATCTCAACCCAATAGAGCATCTTTGGGATGTGGTGGAACAGGAGATTCGCATCATGGATGTGCAGCCGACAAATCTGCGGCAACTGTGTGATGCCATCATGTCAATATGGACCAAACTCCCTGAGGAATGCTTCTAGCACCTTGTTGAATCTATGCCACGAAGAATTGAGGCAGTTCTGAAGGCAAAAGGGGGTCCAACCCGTTACTAGCATGGGGTACCTAATAAAGTGGGCGGTGAGTGTATATATATATATTAGTGCTGGGCAACGATTAATAGCGATAAATCCAAAATAAAAGTTGTTTTACATAATATATGTGTGTCTATTGTGTATAATTATTTTGTATCATTTTCTTATCAGGCCGATAACGATAATATTAAAAATGAATATATATATATATATCGGCCGATACCGATATGGTGGCCGAAATATTGTGCATCGCTACATAATTTACTAGAATTCTGACAAAATATGAATTGCTGCTGTCTATTTAAAAAATATATATTTAATTGGAATTTTTTTATTTTTTACTGTTTTAATGAATGATTCAATGACTCACTCATAAAGACTTCACTTGTTTCATTACTGGATGAATCAATGTTTTTAAATTAATCTCTTGAATTAATGATTTAATGACAAATATTTTGTTAAAATTTTGTACAGTCCATTACGTTTAGAGTTTACGTTTTACAGTCACTTGTCGCCGCCTACTGGTGTAACGATGTAATGAATCAATCTTTATTTGAAGCGTAAAGGTGATTTACTCTATTTTGATCACTATCGTAGACATCAGTGTTTATATCCGAACTATAAACTTTTATACCACTACTTCTGTGATATGAATATTTGTAACAGATATAATGATACTTGAAAAGACTCGTCTCTCTGGGTCAGAACGCAGATCTGAATGTGATTGTGCTCGTCAAACGCTTGATAAACATCGAGTCAAATCGTTGTCACTTAGGAATAAGAATCTTATTCTAATTAATCTAATCTTATTAATCTAATTTAAAAAAAAAAAAATACATTAAAAACCAATGCAATCTTATTATAAGATTGCATTGGTTTTTACTGTATTTTAAAAATTTTGATTTAAAGACATAACTATCCAATTTTTTTGTAAACATCATGTAAAAGCATCTCTAGTTGTATTGTTGTTTGTTTCATCATGCTGGCTCGGTCATAAAGCCTGTAAGTGTTTTAAAGTGAATTAAAGTCATGGACGTGTCTCACATTAGGCTATATCATTCACATTGTGTGAATCTGTTGGTTGAAGCAGACTATTTTGTGGCGTGTTGCAACCTTAAAATGACCTAAAACTTAATCGCAAATTCGCAATTTATTATTTATTCGGCAAATAACGTTTCCATCATCTTTTAAGCCGTATATCGATCAAGATAAAATCCGATGAGAAATTCAATCGAATTTTACTGTTTCCATAAGGCATTTTTCATTGGATATCACTTAATTCGGATAAAAACGTGTAGATGGAAACATAGCTTATGATAATGTGGATGTTTGTACAGCTTTATTGGTTTCTTCAGATTTTGATAAAAACCATGGGGCATTTTAAATCCTTATAATACCTTCAACATGGCATAAGTGTTTAACTTATCCTAAATACTCTAGAATTCGTGTTTTACATTCTTTCAAGGGTCGTAAGTGTGGCTGCAGTCAGTCTGTTTACCTGAAATATTACGATAGACTTCAGCATTTATTAATGCTCTTCTGTTTAAAGCTGCATGAAACACTTGTGCTACAGTTTTTATTTATTAATATTATGCACTTGCATTTGTTTATACACACTCATTGTTCAAATACTGTCCCAAACTGCTGATTACCACAGAAAAAATAACAGCAACAGTGTGTAAAAACGAGCATAAATCGTGTTGACAGTATTGCACTTTCAATGCTGGTTTATTTGGGGTGAGATGTTGTGGTTAAAAATATGTAATTTGAGACATATTTTCTGTTATTGTGTGCTTTTCTCATTTTTATTACGGTAGTTTTTTTTTTAGATATCTAGTATTTTAACAAAGTTAAATTAAATGAAAATGAGAAATGTTGCCTCTATGGAGTTTTCTCAATGTATTTTTGGCATTCTTGCACGTATTGTATAAAAGTTACCGAATGTTATGTTTTTAAACATTTTTAACTTGTTTTGAACCCAGAATCGCGAAACGATTAATCGCATCCAAAATAAAATTTTGTGTTTACATATGTGTGTGTACTGTGTATAATTATTTTGTATGTATAAATACACACACATGCATTTATATATTTAAGAAATATTTGCATGTCTATATATTTATATATAATTTATATTATATATAAATATAAATATTTTACATATAAATAACACATTTTTCTTAAATATATACATGCATGTGTGTGTATTTATATATACAAAATAATTATACACAGTACACACGGATATATTATGTAAACACAAACTTTTATTTTGGATGCGATTAGACCTATCTATCTAGACCTATATTTAGACCTATCTTACAGTGTTTTTTTGTGTTTGACACCTTGTCTCTCGGCAGGCGATCATCAACAGCATGATCAGCCCCAACATGACGTTCACTAAGACGTCTCAGAAGTTCGGTCAGTGGGCCGACAGCAGAGCCAACACGGTCTACGGCCTCGGATTCGCCACGGAGAATCAGCTGCATCAGGTGTGGACGTCAGGACAATAATGTCTGCTTTAATGGCCTGTTCACAGATGATGCATTGTCCCTGGTAGACCTGAAACATGCTCTGTGCAAGTGCATGAATGTAAACACTTGAGATAAGATTAAAAAAACAACATAATGCAGTTTTACACAGACATGTTTGCAAGACCTTGCATCACCTCTTCTATAATACTGCATTGTGTGGGTTTTTTTGTTGCAGTTTGCCGAGCGTTTTAAGGAGGTGAGGGAAGCTGCACGCATGGCCAGAGAGAAATCACAGGACAAGATGGAGCTGAGCTCCGCCGCTCTCAGTATCGCAGCTCCTCAGGTGTGACATCAGCTCTTTTGTGTGCAATATGTGCATAAACAGGTGAAAAAAGCACACAGACTTAAACTGAAGTAATCCTAAATTCAAAATTCTACTTTCTACACTTTAGCAGCCGCATAGCAACGCCCTGGCAACCACCCAACATTCTAGCAACCTGGCAATGCATTGAAGCTACTCCTTAGCAACCACATAGCAGCAACCTAAGAACCACTTGCAACACAATAGCAGCTGCATAGCAACGCCTTGGCAACTGCCCAACATTTTAGCAACCTGTCAATGCACTGAAGCCACCCCTTAGCAACCACATAGCAACATTCTGATTCCTAACAACACTTTAGCAACTGCATAGCAACGCCCTGGCAAACATCCAACATTCTTATAGCCTTGCAATACATTGGAACCACTCCTTAGCAACCACATATCAACATCCTAACAACCATTCACAACACTTAAGCAGCTGCATAGCAACGCCCTGGCAACCACCCAACATTCTTACAGCCTGGAAATGCATTGAAGCCACTCCTCAGCAACCACATAGCAACATCTTAACAAACACTTCAGCAGCTGCATAGCAACGCCCCAGCACCAACCCAACATTCTAACAGCCTGGCAATGCATTGAAGCCACTCCTCAGCAAACACATAGCAACATCTTAACAACCACTCACAAACACTTCAGCAGCTGCATAGCAACGCCCTAGCAACCACCCAACATTCTAACAGCCTGGCAATGCATTGAAGCCACTCCTCAGCAACCACATAGCAACATCTTAATAACCAGTCACAACACTTCAGCGGCTGCATAGCAACGCCCTAGCAACCACCCAACATTCTAACACCCTGGCAATGCATTGAAGCCACTCCTCAGCAACCACATAGCAACATCTTAATAACCACTCACAACACTTCAGCGGCCGCATAGCAACGCCCTAGCAACCACCCAACATTCTAACAGCCTGGCAATGCATTGAAGCCACTCCTCAGCAACCACACAGCAACATCTTAATAACCACTCACAACACTTCAGCGGCTTAATAGCAACGCCCTGGCAACCACCCAACATTCTTATAGCTTTGCAATACACTGGAACCACTCATTAGCAACCACACATCAACATCCTAACAACCACTCACAACACTTCAGCAGCTGCATAGCAACACCCTGGCAACCACCCAACATTCTTACAGCCTGGAAATGCATTGAAGCCACTCCATAGCAACCACATAGTAACATCTTAACAACCACTCTCAACCACCTCAGCAGCTGCATAGCAACGCCCTAGCAACCACCCAACATTCTAACAGCCTGGCAGTGCATTGAAACCACTCCTCAGCAACCACATAGCGACATCTTAACCACTCACAACACTTCAGCAGCTGCATAGCAACGCCCTGGCAACCACCCAACATTCTTACAGCCTGGCAATGCCTTGAACCCATTCCTTAGCAACCACATAGCAACATCTTAGCAAACACTCACAACACTTCAGCAGCTGCATAGCAACCCCCTGGCAACTGCGCAGAACACCCTAGTTTTGCACGGGCAAACATGATTCATTTTCACACAGTTTCTGCTTTGTTTCTCAGAGATATTTTGTGTCTGTGGTAAACTAAGAGTTACTGTAATCCTAGACCCACCTCACGAGAGAGAGAGAAAGAGAAAGAGCGCAGGATGAGCTGGGTCATTCGTCTCACTGGGAAGTGAGAGGAGAACTAGGACAGTGATAAAATTATCCGGAGCTGTCCTGTTCACTCTCTGCCAGCGTCTGTCTTCTCGAATGATGCTCTTCTTTTCAGGTCAACAGGCTGTTGAAGTGACGCAGACCTCTCGACCGCCCATTAGTTCTGATATTCACACTGAGTTCTGCACGATGTGCTTCAGTTTCGCTTCTGTCAGCTTCCGTTCTCATTGTGTCGAATCTAAGAGGACAAGATCATTCTTCAGCACCGGAATGCGATTGTCAGTCCTGTTTTATAGTGTTAAACATGGTTACATTCACACACAGTTTGGTTATAAACCAGAGTGACATCTGCAATCTAGAACCAATCAAGATTCACATCTAATACTAGCAATGAAATACGAATTCTATGACTAAATTAAAAGATTGAATCTTTAAAATGTATACTAAAATTTAAATTAAAATACACACACACACACACACATATACATATACATATAAATATATATATACATATTATATAAACAAACTTTTATGTTAGATGCGATTAATCGTTTTGACAGCACTAATTATATATTTCTGACTTAAATATTGACTTTTCAAGTTTTTATTCAATTTTAGTATTACTGAATCACTGAGATACTATTATAGAATTATACCATAAAATAAGGTAGTTTATTTTTATATTTTCTGTTTTCATTTTAATTTTGAACTTAAAATAATTTTGTTTTGTGATTTTTATTAGTTGTTTATTTTAAAAAAAACTCTATTAATATTTATTTCAGTTTTATTTATTTTTAGTACATTCAAAGTAAATTAAAATGAGAAATGTTGCATTGGCAACTAGCTGAAATAAAATAAGTTTAAGTTTCTTTTATATATTTTGTATAATTTCACTATCAGGTTCATATTTCAATGGTTTTAGTTTTAGTTAACTATAATAACCCTGAAGCCGGTCGATATATTTCATTTAAAAGGATTTATTTCACATGAACGCATTGCTTTAATTTAAACCGTGTTTTTGACAGCTAAAACAAATTGATATCATTTAAAAATGAAAATATTTTTATATGCAATGATGTATTTATTTGAAAGAAATTGGATAATATATTTTCAAGTGCTACAATGGCCTCCAACCACTACAAAATACTGACTTCAGTTCAATATTTTGATCTAGGTTTTAATGAATTTGAATGGCGCTAAATGTTTCTGACACCAAAAGTGTGTGAAATGTGATTTCTTCTTCCCCTCCCCATGATAAATGATGTAAATGCCTGTATGTTTTATCGTTTTCTCTCATGCTTTCGATCCGGACGCTGTCAGTTCTCTCAGGTGAGTTTGACATCGGCTCACGGCACACGTCAGCATTAGCACAGATGTTTGCACAGGGGTTCAGGGATATTAGCAGACGCTGTTGATGTGGTAAAGGGGGTTTGTGCTTTATCACGTTATAACACACACATCACGTGTCCCATGAGCTCCACAATCAGTGACTCCCACGGTGAACCCTGTAGCATCATCTGCACTGCAGAAGAAGAAATCAGGTCATTTTTACATGTGACAGAGAGGGATGCTTTTTCCTTTCACCATAAAATAGTTAAATTTCATAGTTGCGCTTCTGCTCATTAATAGTGAATTTGCTCACTTTTCTATAATAAGGCTGAGAATTACTTTTTCCTGGATTTCATTCGAAAAAGTTTGTGCTGTTGAGCTGCATGTTGCTGTTATTATGATTCAAGATTACGAGACAGGAATTTAACAACAAATAATGTAAAAAATTGATTTTACTATTTTAAAGTGACGTATTGTACTTACAACTACATGTACTTACTATAGAGTTACGCTTAGGGTTTGGTTCAGGGTTAGTTATTTGTAATTATACATAATTTATTGTTATAATAGTAAGTACATGTAACTACGTCAACTTAAAATTAAGTGTTACCAAAAAATATAATCCAAAATAATGATGTGCACAGATAAATCATTTATAATAAATACTGCAATATTCCATGAAAAATAAGAATTGTCTGTTTTGATTTCATGGTGACTTTAATGGTGACTTTTTTACAGTCTTGAAAAGTACCGAAAGATATATATATATATATATATATAACTACACTGAACAAAATTATAAACGCAACACTTTTGTTTTTGCCCCCTTTGAGCTGAACTTAAACTTTTCTATGTACACAAAAGGCCTATTTCTCTCAAATATTGTTCACAAATCTGTCTAAATCTGTGTTAGTGAGCACTTCTCCTTTGCCGAGATAATCCCTCCACCTCACAGGTGTGGCATATCAAGATGCGGATTAGACCGCATGATTATTGCACAGGTGTGCCTTAGGGCTGTCCACAATAAAAGGCCACTCTAAAATGTGCAGTTTTACTGTATTGGGGGGGTCCGAAAAAAAAATAGGTTGTTGATTGTGGCCTGTTAAATGTTGGTCCACTCCTCTTCAATGGCTGTGCGAAGTTGCTGGATATTGGCAGGAACTGGAACACGCTGTCGTATACGCCGATCCAGAGCATCCCGAACATGCTCAATGGGTGACATGTCCGGTGAGTGTGCTGGCCATGCAAGAACTGGGATGTTTTCAGCTTCCAGGAATTGTGTACAGATCCTTGCAACATGGGGCTGTGCATTATCCTGCTGCTCGTGGATGAATGGCACAACAATAGGCCTCAGGATCTCGTCACGGTATCTCTGTGCATTCAAAATGGCATCAATAAAATGCACCTGTGTTCGTTGTCCATAACATACGCCTGCCCACAACTGCTCAGCCACACGACGCCATACACGACGCCATGCTGTCTGCCATCTGCCCTGTACAGTGAAAACCTAACCTGGTTAAAACCAGACCATTCTCAGTTGTAACCGAGTTATGGTCTGGCAAAGCGTCATAGACAAATCATTTCCAGAGGGGCGTCACCAACGGCCGTCGCGGATAGACCTAAACCCAATCAGAGCGATGAAGGAGATGACGTATGCAGAGCGGCGGGAGAAACATCCTCCGAGTGTTGTTCTTTGCTCGGTTTTTAACAAAAAGGAAACGTTCAAATCGCTTAAAACAGACGCGATAGCTGATTCGAACGAGTGATGTTCGACGGCGGCATCCATCTTTGTAATGTAGGCTACAAAATCTGCTTCAAAATCCCAGCGCTGTCGTCATCGTGTAAAGCCCGCCCCAACGTTTCTGATTGGTGCCTCGATTTCGGCGGATTGGAAATGGGCTTCAATGAGCTCTGTGCCAGACTAACTTTCAGAGCAAATCTAAATTTGCCGGAAGTTGTCTGGGTTTTCCCAGGCTAATGAAAACCGGGATTCATCCGTGAAGAGAACACCTCTCCAAAGTGCCAGACACCATCGAATGTGAGCATTTACCCACTCAAGTCGGTTACGACGACGAACTGCAGTCAGGTCGAGACGAGCATGCAGATGAGCTTCCCTGAGACGGTTCTGACAGTTTGTGCAGAAATTGTTTGGTTATGCAAACCGATTGTTGCAGCATCTGTCCGGACGGCTGGTCTCAGGCGATCTTGGAGGTGAAGATGCTGGATGTGGAGGTCCTGGGCTGGTGTGGTTACACGTGGTCTTCGGTTGTGAGGCCGGTTGGATGTACTGCCAAGTTCTCTGAAACTCCTTTGGAGATGGCTTATGGTAGAGAAATGAACATTAAATTCACGGGCAACAGCTCTGGTGGACATTCCTGCAGTCAGCATGAATGAATGTGTTTGGGATGCTCTGGATCGGCGTATACGACAGCGTGTTCCAGGTCCTGCCAATATCCACCAACTTTGCACAGCCATTGAAGAGGAGTGGACCAACATTTCACAGGCCACAATCAACAACCTATTTCTTTTTTTTTTCGGACCCCCCCCAATACAGTAAAACTGTACATTTTAGAGTGGCCTTTTGTTGTGGACAGCCCTAAGGCACACCTGTGCAATAATCATGCGGTCTAATCCGCATCTTGATATGCCACACCTGTGAGGTGGATGGATTATCTCGGCAAAGGAGAAATGCTCACTAACACAGATTTAGACAGATTCGTGAACAATATTTGAGAGAAATAGGCCTTTTGTGTACATAGAAAAAGTCTTAAATCTTTGAGTTCAGCTCATGAAAAATAGGGCCAAAAACAAAAGTGTTGCGTTTATAATTTTATTCAGTGTGTGTATATATATATATATATATATATAATTAATTATTTATGTACAAGTAAAAAGTAATAAGAGTTATTTGTCACTCTATATACAGTATATATCTATGTGTATGTGTGTGTGTGTGTGTGTGTGTGTGTATATACACACATACACAATAAGTGATTTATACATTTCTAATTTTATTACATTATTGACTAGTTGTCAATGTATCACTCAGTTATGTTGCCTTGTTTGGTTTTGTGACTTCTTATTATAATATTATAGTGTATTATTACAATTATAATATAACGATATTGGTATCCTGTGACATATTTTGTTCATAATATACCAACATGATAAAAAAACATTGTCACATGCAAAAAAAAATTCACGTCTATAGAATAATGTGACTAAGTTCAATATCAAAAGTAATTCATAGGGACACGCAACGATATTTGATAATCAATTTTTAGTTTTTACTATTAATGTAATAAGTTATGTTTAACTCAGTTGTCTGTGTTTAAAGGATTAACTTTGAAGCCTGTCAGTGTGAGTCAGACAGACGCTGAGCTGTCGGTGTGTGTCTGGATTCATGTGATAATAGTTTTTTTGTGTATGTGTGTTTGTGTGTGTGTGGTAGGACCTGTCTGATGAGCTGCAGTCTCCTCCAGTGATGTGTGTGAACGGGCCGGACGACAAGCTCTTCAGGAGTCAGAGCGCTGATATTACTCTGTCCTCGGAGAAGGAGCGCATTAAAAAGATGCTCTCAGAGGGGTAAGGCTTCAGCTAATGTAGCGCATTCTCTGGCTATCCACGTTTGTGGAGAAGTAATCGAGAAGAAAGTGTGTAACATCCAATTATCACACTATAATGGGCCTTTGAAAGAGCCCATGAAATCCCTCTAAATCCAGTTTTCTTGAACGATTACAGGCCTCTTTACCATGTGAGTTAGTAGTAATAACAATCATCCTGATCACCATAGTAACCACCTACAGCACACGTGCATTATGGCGCTGGATTTTGCACAGCCAAGATAGAGATGTATCGACATTTCGGCAACCAAAATAATATTTTTCACCCTTTTGGAGGGCCGAAATCATTAACCCAACCAATGACGTTTAGTTAGCGTTTCTCCGATGGTACGTTTTGACTCCATGTCTGTCAGTGGCTGTGTTTCCATCCAAAGTTGTGAATTTAACTTGGAATGTTGCATAAAACATTTCTGAATAAAAGCAGCGTTTCCACTCACTTTACATGTTCAAGAGAACAAAATCGACACTTCCTGGGAAATTGCCGCTAAATATCTGTAGTAAAAATTTGTTTCTGCAATCGGGGAAGAGAAACTGTGACTCTTTTTTCCTACATGATAAATGACTCCCATAAACATTGATGTTCTCTTCTGCGTACGGATGCTGGTGTTTGTGAACGCAGTCGTGTGAGACGCTTCTGGAGGGAATTAAACCAAATCATTCTGATGGCAGATTCGGTTCAAGTGTTTCAGAACATATGAGATGCTCGAATGTCCGCTGGTGTCACGAAAACGGCACTGAGACTTG
>JARWKJ010000007.1:2893207-2933207 GCA_029959095.1 Rhinichthys osculus | reverse complement strand
CATATTAAATTATGGCCTGGTTTCACAGACGGGGCTTAGATTAAGTCAAGATTAGACCTAAGGTTAAATTAGGACATGACTAACGTGTCAGAAAAACACATTACTGGTGTGCACCTTGAGATAAAACAATGCCACTGACTTATTTTAAGATGTGCTTTCAGTTTAAACAGCTCAAACATGCATTTTAGTCTGAGACTATCTTAAAGGAGTAGTTCAATTCAGAATTAAAATTTCCTGATAGTTTACTCTCCCTCACGTCATCCAAGATGTTCATGTCTTTCTTTCTTCAGACTCGTTTTTGAGGAAAACATTCCAGGGTTTTTCTCTATATAGTGACTTCAATGGGGTCCAACGGGTTGAAGGTCCAAATGTGAGTTTCAGTGCAGCTTCAAAGTCTCGACACGATCCAGCCGAGGAATAAGAGTCTTATCTAGACAAATTTTATTAAAAAAAAAACATTTATATACTTTTTAACCACAAATGCTGGTCTTGCACTAGCTGTGATGCGACACAAATTACATGATCAGGTTGAAAGGTCAAGCGTGACGTAGGCGTAAGAACAGACCTAGTGTTTAAAAAGCGAAGACTAAGTCAAACGCCCTTTACAAACAAAACAAATAAATAAAAGGTAAAACAACAATGTCGGATGATTTTGACGTTTTTCGCCCTTTTTGAACCAGAACACAAACGTGACCTTTCAACGTGATCACGTAATGTGTGGCGCATCATAGCTAGTGCAAGACCAGCATTTGTGGTTAAAAAGTATATAAATGTTTTTTTTTTAATAAAATTTGTTTTTTTTTTATAAAATGAGCGATGGTTTGTCTAGATAAGACTCTTATTCCTCGGCTGGATCGTGTCGAGACTTTGAAGCTGCACTGAAACTCACATTTGGACCTTCGACCCGTTGGACCCCATTGAAGTCAATATATAGAGAAAAATCCTGAAATGTTTAAATCACAAAAACATAATTTCTTTTCCACTGAATAAAGAAAGACATGAACATCTTGGATGACGTGGGGATGAGTAAATTATCAGGAAATTTTAATTCTGAAGTGAACTAATCCTTTAAGCCTTGTCTGTGAAACCTAGGGCAAGTAATAAGGAAAATAAAGACTGCTGGTATTTAGTCCATGTTACTCTTGCTCATTTTAGGGTTACAACCAGGGCTTGACATTAACTTTTTTGCTCACCAGACACTTTGGCTAGTGGTTTAACAAAAGTTACTAGCCACTTCACTGGCCACAATTTGGACACCGATACCATAGGGGAATAATACCATATAGATATCTTTTAATAGTATAATTTGGCAGCCGGTATATTAGGCTGCTGTCACTTTAAGACCTGACGCTTGGACCCATTATACTGTTTTATATAGCCAATATACTTGTCTTTATGTGCACGCACTTTAAAGCTGCCGTTGGCAACATTTTTTTCATATTCAGTGAAATCGACACTATAATCCGACAGAACAACATAAATAAAGTGGTTTTAGAAAAAAACCCGAGCTTCTAACTCCACCTGGTCTGGAGCGTGTTATTTGTTTTGCAAAAATCCACCGCTCGCGGATCATCGGGTCCAATCATAGACGGGTCCAATCTGCACAGGGGGTGTGAGATCTGACTGTCAATCACAGATCGGGCACACGCCACCCCTCGCGCACGTTACAATCACATGCACACGCCTGAAGTTCGTGCAGTAACGAAGAGGGATGGCGGAACACTAACAAATCAAGTAAGCTCATTTAGAGTATAAATGACGTTAGCAATTGCAATCTATCGGTAGATTAGCCAGGGCAGCATACCTGCAAATACTCCATGGTGTTGATTAGGGGTGTGACGAGACGCTTATCTCACGAGACGAGATGAGACACGAGATTGGGTTCACGAGAACGAGACGAGACGATATTTTTGCACAATTTTTCAGAAATCCTCAATGACAAAATTCATGACTGGAAAAATAGTATACAGGTGCATTTTGCAATGTTTAACTAATAATCTTATAAAGTAGACCTGAAATGACATGCATTATGAGTATGAATTATCAAATGCATTGAAAGAAAACAAAATACAAGCACTGTAAAAGGTTTTTATTGACTGGCTTTTCTCTGTACGATTTCACATTAGTCTCTTAAGAGTTCAGCCCTTACTGTACGTTTAAGAGCTTTCAGAACTTCTGATTGAGGCTGTGTGTCTAACTGAACTCATTGAAGTCTTTAATAAGCGCAAACAATAAGTGCAAGTGCAACCATAATCAAAGTTAGCACACAGACTCTTTATAATTGTTTTCAAATTGCTGTTTTATTTTGCACCGGCAGTTATAGGGTTAATGCGGTGAGTTCGGAAAAGGCCGGGTAGAGAGAAACGAGGCTGGTGTGTTTGTCTCTACAGTTGTTCTTGCGTTCCGATTATAAGTTCAGAAATAGAGCCTCCCTTGTCTGTTGTCCTTAAGACATTACAGTACTCTCTCAATATATTCGCAGTGCAAACTGAGACCATAGCCGCAAATAAACAGTCCAGAGATGGGTATTAGGAGACGGACTATTGTATGTTCGTGGCCTAATTTGTGCGCAATGCACATCAGGGAGCTTGTGTTTTACTTTCACTTTCGTGATCGCGCGTACTCTGTGTATAGGGAGCAGCTGTGCTGAGCGTGCATTTTACAATAAGACATATTGGATGTTAAATCAGACGTTAGTCTATGTTGCGCAACGAATCCTCCGCCATCATCACGCGATCTTTGATACGTGCTGCACTGATTGCAACGGCAACTCGTGCTGGATGAGCAGACTTTTACATTATTTTATAATGTTTTTTTTTTTTTTTTATAAAAACAGCAAAACGATAGTTTAGGCGAATGTGAGTGTAGCGGTGGAATATTCTATGGTAATCTCACCCTCACGCTCAGTCATGGCGATATCGCGAGACAGCTTTTCACTCGACGAGAAATCTCGTCATGTTTTAGTCTCGCCCCTAGTGTTGATGGATGCTGATGAGACGGGCACGTTCACAGAAAATCTGGTGCACACGCACTGACGAGCACGAACTCGGCGGGACGGTATCCGTTGATAGTGGGGGAGGGGCATGAGAGTTGTAAACATTCAAAATTTTGCCTAAGTCGACTCAATCTGCCAGACTTTATCGACTGCAGCTTTAAGTGTGAGCACAAAATCTGCGGGAATGAGTTTCAGATAGTGCAGTATCGAAAAATCAATATTACTGCCAACACTAGATTGCACTTAGTTTATTATTTCAGATGCCTTTTGAAAAGACTACAATTGAAAAATGTATATTATATAAAATTCAACCCTCCAAAGTGGCTAGTAGGAGTGACTGCGTTACACGCCAACTCTGAAATACACCCGCATTTGACGGGTTGGCGGATGTTAATGTCAAGCCCTGGTTACAACTAAAAGTCAACATGACATCAGGGTTAAAATGGTCAGACACACTGAATGTTTTGAGCGTTTCTCTTACAGGTCAATCTGTGAGATGAACCTGGAGGCAGAGCTCTTCACCTTACAGGACAGTAACTCGAAACTAGTGGCGGCGCTTCATGAGGCAAACGCCAACGTGGAGCAGTGGAAGAAACAGCTGGCGGCGTATCAGGACGAGACTGAGAGATTACGCGACCAGGTGAAAATATAGAGTATGAGATGCTTTGAATGTAAAGGGTTGAAAGTGCAAGAGAAACAAGTCAAAACATTTTATTAAAGTCCCCCTGTGGTGAAAATCCAGCTTTTAATGTTGTTTATGTGTCTATGTGGTGTTTTTAATATGCTTTAACACAAACCATGTGTAAATTCATAAGTCGACAGCATTGCTGAGTATTTTCTGCTTAAAACTGCAGTGAACCAAAGACAGTCTCAAAAACACGCTTTGAAATCGCTGGTGTTTCTGACGCCACAAACGACCTTGTAACCAATCAGATCAACGTGTGATCGTCAACCAGTGGATCTCTGAGCTGAGGGAGTGAGTGGAGGTGGGGCTCATTTGCATATTCGTAGAACCACGCATACTAAATGAGGCAAGGGTGTCGAGTTACATTCAATATATTTTATGGCATGAAGACAAGGAAAAAAACGTCATTTTGGTGATCAAAGATGAGTTTTAAGGAATCAAAGTATTGGCAACAAGGGGACTTTAATACATTTACGCTACCGGTCAAAAGTTAGAAATAATTATGCTCAACAACACTGCATTATTTAATAAAATACGACGCAGTGAAATAGTATTTAAAGGAAAATATTTTACTATTTTTTAAAGTGTAATTTATTCTTGTGTTGGCAAAGCTTAATTTTCAAACAAATGCTGCTCATTGAAAGGAATCCTGTAAAAATTTGTCATGTTTTAAGCAGCAAAAACTCGTTAAACTCGTTTAACACTGATAATAACAAGAAACTTTATTAATAACTGCGCACCAATAATTGATTATAACTGCAAAATCATCATATTATAATGATTTCTGAAGGATCATGTGACACTGAAGACTGGAGTAATGATGCTGAAAATACAGCTTTCATCACAGGAATAAATGACACTTTACTATATATTCACACAGAGCACAATATTTTACATTATTACTGTATTTTTGATTAAATAAATGCAGCCTTGGTGAGCAGAAGAGACCTTTTCAAAAGCATTAAATACATCTTAATTTAATAAAAAAATAATTAACTGCAAGAAATGATCCGACTCTCCATCGATCTGAATGGGATTGTCATCATCACCCTTTCCGTGTCTCTCTCTTCACACCGTTTGCTCTCATTATCGCTTCAGAACAGGACTCGTGTGTGTGAGAGGTAGCCCTCGATCTCGCTCCGTCTCTTTGGGACGAGAACAGGCGACCAGGTGGTTGAAAATGGTTCATGTCTTAAGGGACTAGAGAGAGAGAGAGAGATGGAGAGAGAGAGATGTGGGGTGGTTTGTAGGACAGCGATATCCTACTTTCGATGGCCTAGTTCTGTGGACTGAAAAATCACCAGGGGAAGCTGCCAGACCCTCGTTTGGGAAACTTTTTTTTTTGCACTTTACATGGTTAAAAATAATCCATTCCCTCCAAGAGCAGAGACCTTTAGGAGGTGCTCCTTTTTCTCCGGTGTGTGTGTGTGTAGATGTTTTTCTATCCCGGTGGGGACTTAAACCTGAATGCACACAGACTCATGGGGACTCATGTCACTGTGGGCCGAAATTGAGGAAATAAGCTTATAAATCATACAGAATGCGTTTTTTATGTAAAAATGCAGAAAGTTTTGTGTAATGGGCAGGTTTATGGGTCGGGTAAAGCCCAGTTTATACCTCTGAGTCGAACTCACGCCGTAGGCTGTGTGTAGCACGCATACCCTGACGTGCACCTCTCCGTCAACTCTACGCGGACGCAAGCGCTGTGATTGGCCTGCCAGAACCCCTCCCTCTTGTCATGTGTCATGTGTCATCGCGCGTCAATGCGGACAACGACGCAGAAGTAGGTCCTGTGTACTTTACTGTGTGTGTGTGTGTGTGCTCATGCTTATATTACATTGTGAGGACCAAATGTCCCCACAAGAATAGTAAGACGTGAAATCACCTACATTGTGAGGACTAGCCAGTGGTCCCCGCGAGGGAAATTGATTAATGAACATACTTAATGATGTTTTGTAGAAAATGTGAAGGAGCAGAAAGTTTTCTGTGATGAGTAGGGGTTGGGTTTATGTGTGTGTGTGTGTGTGTGTGTGTGTGTGTGTTATGGGTAGGTTTAGAGGTCAGGTTAGTGTAAGGGGAGAGAATATACAGTTTGTACAGTATAAAAAGCATTACGTCTATGGAAAGTCCTCACAAAGATAGTGGACCAGACGTGTGTGTGTGAGTGATGTGTTGGTTAAGGTGTCGTGTGTGTGATGTGGGGGTTAAGGGGTCGTGTGTGTGTGTGTGTGTGTGTGTGTGTGTGTGCGTGTGTGTGTGTGCGCGCGTGTGTGTGTGTGTGTGTGTGTGTGTGTGTGTGTGTGTGTGTGAGTGATGTGTGGGTTAAGGGGTCGGGTTTATGTGTGTGTGTGATGGGTAGGTTTAGAGGTCGGGTTAGTGTGTGTGATGTGTGAGTTAAGGGGTTGTGCGTGTGTGTGTGTGTGTGTGTGTGTGTGTGAGTGATGTGTGGGTTAAGGGGTCGGGTTTATGTGTGTGTGTGATGGGTAGGTTTAGGGGTCGGGTTAGTGTGTGTGTGTGTGTGATTGGTAGGTTTAGGGGTAGGGTTAGTGTAAGGGGACAGAATATACAGTTTGTACAGTGTAAAAACCATTACATTTATGGAGAGTCCCCACAAAGATAGTGGACCAGACGTGTGTGTGTGTGTGTTTGGTTATAATGTTGGAGGATACAGAGGCAGTGCATTTACCTTGAATGGATGGAATAAAAGATGGTGTTGAGAAACATTTTATTGTCATCAGGGCCTTTATTAAAGAGGTCATATTATCCCCTTTTATAAAGTCTTGATTTTAAAACAGGTTTTCCTGCTTGAATGTTGATTATTTTCCTCATATTCTCCATTGTTGCGGCGCCTCTCTTCCCAGTCTGTCAGTAACGCTCTGTTTAGTTCCTGTGTCTATGAAGCCCCTCCTTCTGAAAAGCACACTGTGCTCTGATTGGTCGGATGGAGCAGTATGTTGTGATTGGTTAAGCCCTTCAAGCGTGTTTGGGAAACGTCCCGCCCCTTACACCCTGTCCTAACCAGACGCGATAAGATAAGATTCCAGCGACAAATAATTTGTCCACACTAGACGCGACTGCGAGATGCGTCAAAATCAATCAAAACCCACAGCCAATCAGAACAGCGTGTGGGCGGAGTTTCGCAGCAAGTGCATAGCACCAGCTAATCAGAGCAGCGTGTGGGCGGAGTCTCGCGGCAAGTGCACAGCACCAGCCAATCAGAGCAGCGTGTGGGCGGAGTCTCGCGGCAAGTGCACAGCACCAGCCAATCAGAGCAGCGTGTGGGCGGAGTCTCGCGGCAAGTGCACAGCACCAGAGAGTAATCCTGACAGCACTCGCAAGAAATGGATAAGTCGGCTACATAATCAATTTCACGAATATTACACAATTTAAACATTATTCAAATACATAAGCTACTGAGTTACTACAACAATCTTTGCCAAACAACACACTTGTTTGTTCACAGTTTGAACGTTCTTGTTTCCATTTGTTTAATTTCAAGATCTGAGGTGAATTATCCACTGTTGCTTTTACAGCTTCAAAGCTGGAGCACTAAATGATATTCAAAGTCACATTGCACGCTTTTAACATTAAATAAAGCACATAAACAGTGCCTGAGATTATCATTGATACACTTTGTGTTTGTTGTTCCAGCGCGACGTCGCAGAAAAATAGAAACCTTTTCTAAAATTCTAAAAATCGGCTGGTTAAGACAAAAACTCTGATTAACATGGAAAATATACCTTTTATTACGCGTCGCGGCACGTGTAGTTAGTAGTGTGTTAAACTGGTGGTTATGGCCCCGCCCCTTTATTCTGCGTATGAATTATTTAAATGAGGAATATTGTGACGTGTTCGTTCCCGGCAGAAACTCAAGACTACAATGGAGGCGTTTCAGGAGTTCAGAAACACTGATATAGAGAAGAACTCCGAGCTTTTTCATGCTCAAACAGCAACATTACACACTAAACACAGATGAACATGTGACAAAAGCATGATAGGTCCTCTTTAAAAGACATTTCTGGTTTTATTGTGGTGATTCATCATCCTAAGTGTGTTGTTTCAAAGCAAAAAACACTTCTTTATAATCACCACTTTTGTTACATTTGACTTTTTCTTGAGAAATTTATATTTTTTCGGCAAAAATACATTAAATTGATCAGAAGTGACAGTAAAGACATTTATAATGTTACAAAAGATTATATTTTAAACAGATAAATGCTGTTCTTTTGAACTTTGTATTTATCAAATAATCCTGAAAAAAATAGTACACAGCTGTTTTCATTGATAATAATAATATATTAATATTATTAAATGTTTATTGAGCATCATATTAGAATGATTTCTGAAGGATCATGTGACACTGAAGACTGGAGTAATGATGCTGAAAATCACAGGAATAAATTACACTACAATATAACAGTTATTTTAAATTGTAATAATATTTCACTATTTTTGATGTACGTAAGAGAGTTCCTTCAAAAACATTAAAAAAATCATAGCGACCTCAAACATTTGAGCGATAGTGAACTATAGCTGTATATGAAACATCAAATATTACCTGAGTTTGTCATTTTGCACAGCACTTATACTTTATACTTCTGAATTTATACTTAATAACTTGTTGCATCACACCTGGTTAAAGCGCAGTGTAAAGCACTCAAACACTGTCCTTTACTGTCTGTAATGCATTATTCAAATATAATGTGTGAATGATCAGTGAATGTGTATGTAGGTCAGCTTTATGATGGCCATTATGCTGGAGATTCTGTGTAATGTGTCTGAGTGAAGTTATAAAATGATTTTACGCATCAATGTGTTTGTAAAGAAATGGACAGGCAGGAGGAGAGAAACGAGTGAGTCATTACCGCTTTCATCCGAGCCTCAAAACATTCTGCCATCGCCGAAAAATATCAATAAGAGCCTGTTTTCTGGAAGAACTGACACTTCTGTGAATTAAAGCTGAAGGAAATTAATTAATGAGTGTTTCCAGACAGGTTTCTTTTCAAAGAGTCTCTATTCAAAGTCTGATCCTTTGTGCGAATAACAGACTGATATTCATATATTAATGTATTTCTACAGGATTCTGTTGTATGGAGATTGGAATCTAGAGATCGTTATAATTTTTTTGACTTAAAAAAAAGGACAAAAACACATTAAAAATTAATAAAACTTTATCTAAAATTAAAATAAATATAGATAGAAAAAAGTCTGATTCGGAAATATTAGTAAAAACTATAATGTTATCTCAGTCAGTGTTATTTTAGAACTATTGCATTACTATTATAGTTTTATTACTTTTATTTTTATATTTTCCGTTATAATTTTGGTTCAAGTTTTAGTACTTTTGCTGTGTTTTTTCTTTTTTTTTAAATATGTCTATAGTTTTTATTCATTTTTATTTCAGTTTTAGTTATAGGTATTTTAGTACATCAAGTTCAACTAAATGAAAATGAGAAATAAAATATGTTTGATTGTTTTTATTTCAAGCAACAATTTTTTGATGGTTTTAGTTTTAGTTTGTTAACTATAATAACCATGTCTCGATGATGCTAAAATAACATTAATAATAATATTAAATAATAATAATAAAATTGTGCATAGTCTAGATAGCAAGCTAAATATTTACACAGTGTTCACAATCATATAGAGATTGCTATAGCAGTATAGTTGTTTTATTTATAGCATTTGCTAACACTTTTATTTTACAGCGTTACATGTACTAAGTGTATTAGTAACAGTAAATTATGCATACTTGCATATAACTGCCTGTTATGTAAAAGTCAAATTTTTACAAACGCATGAACATATTAGGTAAAAATAATCTGTTAAACATAAAAGTATTGTGTGCAATCATTGAAGACGTTTCTCCTTATATAGAACCTTTGGCATTAAGTGTTCTTTAAAAGTCGAGTCAAGTACCCTAGAGTTGTGTATAGAATCTCTGTTCTATTGTGTGTGTGTGTGTGTGTGTGTGTGTGTGTGTGTGTGTGTAGGTGTCGGAGCTGGAGGCTCATGGTGGTCAGGGACCCAGTGACATGCTCAAAGATGAACTCACTCAATCCCTGGAGGAGCTGGAGAATTTACTGAAGGCCAAGGATGAGGTGAGACACACACACACACACAAACACACACACACACACACACAGAGTGAGTGTGTGTGTCTTTCTCTCTGAGTGTGTGTGTGTGTGTGTGTGTGTGTGTGCGTGTGTTGTGTGTGTGTGTGTGTGTGTGTGTGTGTGAGAGAGTGTGCATTTGTGTGTGTGTGTGTGAGTGAGAGTTTGTGTATGTGTATTTGTAAGTGTGTGTGTGAGTGAGTGTGAGTGAGCATGTGTGTGTGAGAGAGTATGCATTTGTGTGTGTGTGTGTGTGTGTGTGTGTGTGTGTGTGTGTGTGTGTGTGTGTGTGTGTGAGAGAGATTTTGTGTGTGTGTGTGTGTGTGTGTATTTGTAAGTGAGTGAGTGTGTGTGTGTGAGCGAGTGTGAGAGAGTGTGCATTTGTGTGTGTGTGTGTGTGAGAGAGGTAGTGTGTGTGTATTTGTAAGTATGTGTGTGTGTGAGAGTGAGTATGCATTTGTGTGTGTGTGTGTATGTGTGTGAGTGAGTGAGAGGTTGTGTGTGTGTGAGTGAGTGAGTGTGTGTGTGAGTGAGTGTGTGAACAAATACACACACACAACCTCTCACTCACACACACACAAATGCACACTCACTCTCACACACATGCTCACTCACACTCTCTCTCTCACACACACACACATACACACCTGATGGAGGGGAGAGTCCAGTGACCTACAGATGTTCTTTACTGAGAGTCACAGTAATTTTCAGCTCAAACTCCTCCTTATAACACACACAGACTTTCAGCAAGGACTCACTGTATTAGAGATTTCTGCACATTACTGCATCTCAATGCATTTCAGGAAATCCGGATTCTACAGAGTAAGAAGTCGAACTACCATGAGCTGGAGAGAGAGAGAGAAGAAGCCGTACACAGACTACAGGTGCTGGAACAATCACATTCACAATCACAATCGCAATCACATTTACAATCACATTTACAATCACAATCATAATCACATTCACAATCGCATTCACATTCACAATCGCATTCACAATCACATAATCGCATTCACAATCGCATTCACAATCGCATTCACATTCACAATCGCATTCACAATCACATAATCACGTTCACAATCGCATTCACAATCACATTCACAATCACATAATCGCATTCACAATCGCATTCACAATCGCATTCACAATCACATTCACAATCACATAATCGCATTCACATTCACAATCGCATTCACATTCACATAATCGCATTCACAATCGCATTCACAATCACATAATCGCATTCACAATCACATTCACAATCACATAATCGCATTCACAATCGCATTCACAATCGCATTCACATTCACAATCACACAATCGCATTCACAATCGCATTCACATTCACAATCACATAATCGCATTCACAATTACATTCACAATCGCATTCACATTCACAATCACATTCACAATCACATAATCGCATTCACAATCGCATTCACAATCACATTCACAATCACATAATCGCATTCACAATCGCATTCACATTCACAATCGCATTCACATAATCGCATTCACAATCACATAATCGCATTCATAATCGCATTCACAATCACATAATCGCATTCACAATCGCATTCACAATCACATAATCGCATTCACAATCGCATTCACAATCACATAATCGCATTCACAATCACATTCACAATCGCATTCACATTCACAATTACATTCACAATCACATAATCGCATTCACAATCACATTCACAATCACATTCACAATCACATAATCGCATTCACAATCGCATTCACATTCACATAATCGCATTCACATTCACATAATCGCATTCACAATCACATAATCGCATTCACAATCGCATTCACAATCACATAATCGCATTCACAATCACATAATCGCATTCACAATCACATTCACAATCACATAATCGCATTCACAATCGCATTCACAATCGCATTCACATTCACAATCGCATTCACAATCGCATTCACATTCACAATCACACAATCGCATTCACATTCACAATCACATAATCGCATTCACATTCGCATTCACAATCGCATTCACAATCGCATTCACATTCACAATCGCATTCATTCACAATCACATAATCGCATTCACAATCGCATTCACAATCGCATTCACATTCACAATCACATAATCGCATTCACAATCGCATTCACAATCGCGTTCACAATCGCATAATCGCATTCACAATCACATAATCGCATTCACAATCACATAATCGCATTCACAATCACATAATCGCATTCACAATCACATAATCGCATTCACAATCACATTCACAATCGCATTCACAATCACATTCACAATCGCAATCACATAATCGCATTCACAAGCGCATTCACAATCGCATTCACAATCGCATTCACATTCACAATCACATAATCGCATTCACATTCGCATTCACAATCGCATTCACATTCGCATTCACAATCGCATTCACAATCGCATTCACAATCACATAATCGCATTCATAATCGCATTCACAATCGCATTCAAAATCACATAATCGCATTCACAATCACACAATCGCATTCACAGTCGCATTCACAATCACATAATCGCATTCACAATCGCATTCACAATCACATAATCGCATTCACATTCACAATCACATAATCGCATTCACAATCACATTCACAATCGCATTCACAATTACATTCACAATCGCAATCACATAATCGCATTCACAATCGCATTCACATTCGCATTCACAATCGCATTCACAATCGCATTCACATTCACAATCACATAATCGCATTCACATTCGCATTCACAATCGCATTCACATTCGCATTCACAATCGCATTCACAATCACATAATCGCATTCATAATCGCATTCACAATCGCATTCACAATCACATAATCGCATTCACAATCACACAATCGCATTCACAGTCGCATTCACAATCACATAATCGCATTCACAATCGCATTCACAATCACACAATCGCTTTCACAATCACACAATCGCATTCACAATCACATAATCGCATTCACAATCACATAATCGCATTCACAATCACATAATCGCATTCACAATCACATAATCGCATTCACAATCGCATTCACAATCACATAATCGCATTCACAATCGCATTCACAATCGCATTCACAATCACATTCACAATCACACAATCGCATTCACAATCGCATTCACAATCACACAATCGCATTTACAATCACACTATCGCATTCACAATCGCATTCACAATCACATAATCGCATTCACAATCGCATTCACAATCGCATTCACAATCACATAATCGCATTCACAATCACATAATCGCATTCACAATCACACAATCGCATTCACAATCGCATTCACAATCACACAATCGCATTCACAATCGCATTCACAATCACATACACATTTAAAGCATTAGTCATGTAGTTTAATGCAGCACAGAAATGGAATAAATGTATTTTCATAGGATTCACAATTGTATAGAGAACAACCGCCATTGTTATTGTTTTGCATTTTTATATTTACATATTTTTTTCTATCACTTTTATATTTCTTCATGCAGTACAGAATTAGGTTTAATATTTCTATATTTTTTCAATTTGTTTCTATTGCACTTTTTATAGCAGGAACGGAATAAGATTTTATGTTTATATATATATATATATATTTTTTTTTATTATTATTATTTTATAGTTCTTCGTGCAGTAGAGAATCAGGTTTTATATTTCTATATTTTTTCAATTTATTTTTATAGCACTTTTTATTACAGGAACGGAATAAGATTTTATTTCTGTATTTTTTATATATGTTTATATAGAAATATTTGTTATATTTGAATTATTTTTTAATATATTTATATATATATATATATATATATATACATATATATAATTATCATTATTTTATATTTCTACATGGAGTAGAGAATCAGGTTTTATTTTTCTATATTTTTTCTATATTTATATTGCACAACGAGAGCCGAGAGGGTTCATTCCTGTGAACGTTGTGTTAAATCAGTGACCTCTGTGGTGTGTTTTCAGGAGTTGGAGATGCGTAACATGGATCTGGAGCGGCGTGTGCAGAACGCAGAGCAGAACCTGTCCTCAGCGCTGGAAGATCGCGAGCGCGCCGAGAACGAGGTGCAGAGAGTCGTTCAGATCCTCGACGTCAAGATCTACGACCTCAACGACCTTCGACAGAGTCTGGTCAAACTCATCAGCAAATAGTGTGATCTGAGAGACACTCGGCGAGGGCTTCAGTAGTTCTGCTTCACTAGTTTCTGCACTGACTCCATCAGTCTATTCTCCTGCTTTGTTTCTTTTGCACTGAAAAGCCCTTTCTGTTCAAACTCTAGCAATAACGTCAGTGTCGGTCGAACATGGACAGCGCTGTTACGGTACAGGAGGGCGAGGAGGGACGCTTTATTTTTGATACACTAGTGATGTGTCACGTCTTTACAGTATCACAAGTATTCATTTTTATTTATTAGAGGTCACACATCGTGAACAATAGGGGGAAATGATTCACAAATGCATTGCAAATCTCTGAATCTATTCTTTAAAAAAATCATAATTTAAAGTAATAATAATTCAGATTAGGGCAGCACAAAAGTTAAATAATTGTATTTACACAATATACATTTTTGCTTTTTTACATTCACATAATTTTTTTTAATTATTATGATATAATATATTTTTTAATCATATTAATTTAAGGTAACACTTTATTTTACAGTGTCCTTGTTACATATGTTACATGTACTTACCATAGTAATAAGAGTAAATTATGCATAATTACATGCAACTTACCCTCAACCAAACCCTAACCGTAACTATAGCAAGTACATGTAGTTAATTAATATCACTCAGTAATTAAATATATAATTACACTGTAACACTGACACCTTTAAATAAAGTGTAACCAAATTTAATAGAAATAATGTGCAATTTAAATGTTTGTACAACTCAGTTTTGTTTGCGTGTTGATTATTAAACACATTTGATTAATTAATTTATTATTAATCTGTTTTCAGCCAAATGCATCCTGATTTTTTGGTTTCGGCCCAGAATTACTAATAATTTAGCTTCATGCATTTCTGTAACATTCAACTTAAGTGTACAAGTCATATACATTTTTATGAACACTAAAAGATTAAGCTTTTTTTTTACTGAATAATAATTACTTTGTGAATCAGAAGTCTGCTTTGGAATATTATGAACCAAAACTAACTTGTAACAAAGACCTTTGTGGCTCAAATGGTTAACCATTTGGGCGAGATAAGCAAAATATGAAAAAATCAATTATTATTATTATTTATTTTTCTGAATGCCTGTACTGTGTGTGTGTTTTCTCTGTATATGGATGTGCTCACAGCTGGAGTGTGTAAACCAAAGACCAGCTCGAATCTTCATACTGTGGAATGCTTAGGATAGAGGACAGCATTGATAGAAAGCATTAAATAGTCGCTGCATTGGCAGAAATATACATTAGGTAGAAATAAACAATTGTTCTGTTATTATAGAATATTAAGATCTCTCACGGGAGTTTATACGTATAAGAATAGCTGTAGTTGTTCATTGAGGAATGAATGTTGAATGTGCTTGAATGCATCGTGTCGTTGCTGTAATGGATGTTGCGTTTACAGTGTGTTTGTGATTGATAGCACAAGAAACTAGCCTGGGAAAACCCAAACAACTTCCGGCAAATTTAGATTTGCTCTGAAAGTTAGTCTGGCAAAGAGCTCATTCAAGCTCATTTCCAATCCGTCGAAATCGCGGCACCAATCAGAAACGTTGGGGCGGGCTTTACACGATGACGACAGCGCTGGGATTTTGAAGCAGATTTTGTAGCCTACATTACAAAGATGGATGCCGCCGTCGAACATCACTCGTTCGGATCAGCTATCGCGTCTGTTTTAAGCGATTTGAACGTTTCCTTTTTGTTAAAAACCGAGTAAAGAACAACACTCGGAGATGTGTCTCCGCCGCTCTGCATACGTCATCTCCTTCATCACTCTGATTGGGTTTAGGTCTATCCGCGACGTCCGTTGGTGACGCCCCTCTGGAAATGATTTGTCTATGACGCTTTGCCAGACCATAACTCGGTTCCAACTGAGAATGGTCTGGCTTTAACCAGGCTAACAAGAAACCAGTGTTACACAACAGCCTGTTTTTACCTGAACAACCACAGGCTTTGGTACGACAGCCACGTTTGTGTTCGTTTGCTTTCCGGCGCTGTTGATTTTAGGGTCAAACTTTTATATTTCTTCTTCATGCAGTACTTGAGTGTGTGTGTGTGTGTGTGTGTGTGTGTGTGTGTACTGCTTTCTCTTTTGGACAATGAAAGCATGTGTGATATGATTTGGATGTTTTACAAAAGTGTCAAGAACTCTTTTCAAGGACAGATCTCATCACTTCTGCTTGTAAGCGATCAGAAGTCTGACTGATGTATGCGAGACTTATTTTTCAACACGTGCATCAGTTCATATATTCTGCAGCTCTTGATTAAACTATGACAGATGATTTCATTCTGCACTATTAAGAGTCATACTGTGCCGACAAGCTGAAAAACTCCAGAGCCGAGTCTGTTACGGTGTACGCGGTTCTCTGAATTTAACGAAAACTTGCTGAATAAATTTGTTTTACATTGTATTACCCGTGTGAGTTACTGCATATCCTCAAAAATCTTGTCAAACCAATATTTTAAATTAATATTTGGTCTCGTTTTTGTAGAACCTTTCAGTGATTAGAACAATTCGTGCGAAGAACATAAGAAAAGCCTTTAAATGCTTAACTTTGCTAAATGTTACATTTGCTCAATTAATGCCAAAGAAAATGTAGTTGCATCAACACTGACTAAAATGTATCGTTTCAAACTTATGAATTTAGACAAATATTAAGGATTGACCTTTCAAAACATACAGGTGAAACTCGAACAATTAGAATATCTTGAAAGAGTTAATTTATTTCAGTAATTCTATTTAAAAGGAGAAAATATATTATATAGACTCATCACATGTGAGATATTTCAAGCCTTTGTTATTTTGATTATGGGTTACAGTTTATGAAAACCCCAAATTAGATTATGGCTTACATCTTATGAAAACCTTTTCACAATAATCATCAAAATTATAACAAAGGCTTGAAATATCTCACTTTCCATGTAATGAGTCTATATAATATATTAGTTTCACCTTTTAAGTTGAATTACTGAAATAAATGAATTTTTGCACCATATTCTAATTTTTCAATTATCAATTTTCAGTGTTCGCTTTAGGAAACTGTTTAATGGACCTTTGTCAGATTTTAAGTGGGTTATGGATAAAATAGCTCATATGTAAATGCAAAAATGCCCCAATTGTGAGATTTGTTGTTGCATTTAATGTATTCTAGGTCTGTCATTAAAATATTGCATATTCTAGACCTATTATGACCAAATATTGTACCCAAATCCAATATTATACCATATACTATGGTTTTACAACCTCTGCAAAAAACCTTTAACTGTTTGTTTCAACATTTGCTGTGTCACATGTAACAAATGTGGAAGATTTTCCTTTTAAAAACATAAAACCTGAACCTCTGACTGAAATCCATTTAAAAAAAACATCTTCAGGGAAGTATGAATGGGTCGAAATTTACACACAGACAAAGAAAAGCACAATATAAGTGGACAAACTCCAGGCGACGGTCTTCAACAAAACTTTATTTGAACACAGACTCTCCTGCGGTTCCTGAAACGTAGCATGGAGGCTAGTTTACTTCAGCTTCTTCTTGGGCCGCAGGTTGTTGGTGTGGCCACACTTCTTCTTACGGCAGTTGACGGCACGCGGGTGCAGACGGGCGTAACACCTGAGAGCAGAGCATCATGGGATACATCATGAGATGATAAACTCAACGGATCCATCACTAGACAGAGTAAAGCCGGGTGCACACTGTGCGATTTATAATAGTCCTGCACGATTGTTGCTTGTCAGACTGTACGAACATGATCATCACTGTAAGCCGTCACACTGTAAGATCTCAGTTGTCATTAAAGTCACTGTACTTATGAACCTTATTCTAAATTGTTACTGAAATATTAATGTCATCTCTAGGCTGCAAACGGCTAGGTTTTTAGATGCATTAAAAACTGACACACGCAAGAGAACTTGTCCGGAGTTTTACATCAATCAAACAATAGGCGCGTTTCCATTACAGATTTGCGCAAAACTTTTGCGATTTTTTTCTAAATATCGATAAAAAACTATTGCGACTTAAAACTATTGAGGTTATGCGACCAAAACGTAATTTTTTTCCTCTCGCGATACGTCATTCCAAACATCATGGCGACGGATGTTGGTAGGTTTATATATATATATATATATATATATATATCAGAGCAAACGCACTAGACATTATTATTATTAATGGAAGCAGACGTGTGTGTGTGTTATTCAAGCATTAATGGCAAGGAAAGACCCTTACACTGAGAGCGGCTCATGTTTCTCCCTCATTTCTGCTTCATTTTTTGAGGTTTAAAATCCAGTATTCCTGTAATTATTTTGTAATTTCTGAATTTTTAATAAAGGACTCGTATTCTGTCCAAACACAACGCATCATCTACGTCAGGCGACTGTAAATGCGCAAAAACTTTTTCGAATTGCCTGAAAAACCTCCTCATGCGAGCGTAATAACTTTTTTGCGATAAACAGGAGTTTTTGCGAAATTGACTGGTTTCCATTGTGCGTATTTCAATTCGCAATTTGCGCAGTTTGAAGGGTGATGGAAACACGGCTAATGACGCGTTCAGTGATGTGAGCTGCGTTAAACGCGGGGCTGAAATTGTGGCTACAAAGAAATCTCTAATGTTCATTTTTTTCATGGCTTGTCTTGAAAAACAAAGATAATTTGACTGTCGTTGTTGGAGAATCACTGCAGGACTGAGAGTCAAATCTTCTGACACAGCCAGAATTTCATCGGAGGTAAAAAATATATCGCAACGCTCATTAATCGGCTGTCGGTGAACTATTGTTCAAAGGCTTCAGATTTCAGCCTAGGATCAGAGAGATGTTTTAGGAGACACAAGTGTGCACTCGGGTTAAAGCACGTGGTCTTACTTGCGGCAGATCATCTTCTCGCAGTTGTATTTCTGGGCCAGCTGTCTGAGGGAAGGCTCGATGATTCCTCCTCGGAGACGCAGAACCAGGTGGAGGGTGGACTCTGAGGAACACAGAAAACCGGAAGATAAAATGATGCTGTCGTGCGTGACCAACAGCAAATGTTACATTGGATGAACTCAGGTTGATTCAGGGTTCGTACAGACACTGTACAGTGCTTAGCATAAGCGAACACACACATGCTAAAGTTGACTAAAAAGAGGAATAAAAAATCTAGATGGTCATGGTTTTATTTCAGTTAGCCTAATAGCTGGTTTGATTTGCATTGAGAGATGATCTTATTGAAATCTCGAGGTATAATGAAGGGTATATGATGATGTGGGGATATTTTAAATCACAAAGGCCGAGGGAACTTTATCAGGTATTTATCAGAACTTTATAGTATCCCGGATCCATGAAATAACTGGCCTTTAAAAATATAAATCTGCCCCTCTATGGGAGTTTAACACAGGGGTGTCCTGACTTATGACCCCTGTATTTTAAAGAACAACATTTATTTATTTACGATACATTATTCATTCACAAAGAAAATTGGTGTCCCTAAAGGTTGGATTTTTCCTCTTTTTTTAATTAAGGCATTAAGATCAATTATTTTTGTATTCCTCTTTTTAGTCAACTTTAGCATGGGTGTGTTCACTTATGCAAGTCATTGACTTTAAGCACTACTTTTTTTGGTTTTCAACGACTACAATCAGAGATCTCACTCATCAAACAATATCTTTATCATCTTTCAACTTCTAAAAAAGGCTCATGCCGTAATCTCGCTATACTTTAACACTCCACATACACTTGGAAATGCACCTAATAAAAGTGTACATTTATCTAGGTTAACATTAGTGCGAGCAGACGTGTAAAGTGTTTTAAATGATAAGCTATATTTGAGGTCTATGGATGATAGGCAAACGCTTGGATTTTCTGCCTGACATACTGTTATCACAAGGACCCACGTTAATGATCTGTTCCTCACGGACTACACGACTTTACTAAAGCCTGGAACACACCAAGCCGACGCCGATGAACTAGCGCTGATGAAAGCCGACTGTGTTGTCGCCTCGTGTCGGGGTAAAGCTGCACTTGAACACACTGAGAGAACTACTGCCGACTGTCAGCTAGCGTTAGTTCTGCGCTGGTGTGTAAATGAGGCAACTGTCTATTTCTGCAGATATATTCGTCTATATTCATCATTCAAAAAGGGAAACCGACCCTCCCGGCTGCAGATACACACACCGTAAACAAAGCAGTGTGTGCTTAGCGTTTTGAATATCAATCCTGCTAAACACTTTCTTTATTCCACTCCGCTCGTGTTAATATTGAAATATTCGCCAAGGAACACTCAGGTAAGATGACGTAACACTAGAACAGCCTCTGTCTGTACCGTTTCGACTTCTTTCCTCGCTGTTTTGCTATTACTCTCGTGCACTGACTCGTTCACTAAGCTGAACAGCCAATCAGAGTTCTCTCTCACCGACGGAGATTCAACACGTCAAATCGGCCGAAAAAAAGCAGACGAGGACCAACATCAGGATTTGTACAGACACTGTAAAATTAAATTCCAGGACTTTCAAGGACTTTACAAGCACTACTTTTTTTGGTTTTCAAGGACTTTAGAGATCTCATTTATCAAACAATATCTTTATTACTTACAAATTCTGAAAAAAGGTAAATAGATAAACAAAAATGAACCAATAAAACAAAATGGTACAAATAAAGTGCAGCGGATGCAAGGACTGTGGAAACTGTAACCATTGAAAGGACACTATGACAAAGATATCGCTTTCCTTATTCAAACTGATGTTCAAATATATGATTGACCTGAAGAACGAAATCTGTATCATATACTTGGATATTAATGAGCAATATCACACTCATAGTCATGCGAAATGTCTCTATTATCAGACGGGCTGCAGCTTCATTGTACGAGAAAATATTGCTTTATCGATAAAATTAAACACTAATTTCCAATATATTGTCTTCAAGTACATTTTTATAAATATGGCTGTTTTAAAGGGTTTTTCCAGGGCTTAAATTTTAAAAAGTCAAATTGAAGTAGTTTAAGCACCATGTACGAACCCTGCAGCTTGGTGTGTCCCGGGCTTAAGACTACTTTAAGTTTTTTTTTTTCCTTCGACTAACTGACTAATACAATGTTTGGTTGACCAAGACTCTAGTCGACTATAAGGAGGCAGCCCTATATAAATTAATTAAAAAAGAAAAATGGATAAACACCTTTCTGAATGTTGTAGTCTGAAAGTGTGCGGCCATCTTCCAACTGTTTGCCAGCGAAAATCAGACGCTGCTGGTCAGGAGGGATACCTGAGGAAAACACACATTAGTGGTCCGACCAATAAACACACACATCATACTTGCTTAACTCAGCCTTTGTTTTTAAACTAACGCCACACTAATACAGACATTCGATTAGAGTTCACACTCACCCTCTTTGTCTTGAATCTTGGCCTTGACATTCTCGATGGTGTCGCTGGGCTCGACCTCGAGGGTGATGGTCTTACCGGTTAAAGTTTTCACAAAGATCTGCATTTTGCCACTGTCACAAAAGAGAGAGAAAAACATTCACAGATCATACATCGGGACGGTTACTGACGAGCGCTTTCAGCAATATGAACAGCATCACAGAAAGACACGCAGCAAAAACACCAGTTTCACATAAAATTATTGTTCCATTGAGACATTCTTTAGTACAGATTAACAATTATTAATGTGTCATCTGTAATAAAATAGTACTTCCATGTTTTTGTGTGTACACAATGAGTGCATATATTAAAATTTGTTCAAAATTTTGGAGAGACATTACTATTTTTAATATTGTTATGCTCATCAAGCCTGCATTTATTTGTTTAAAAATACAGGAAAAAACATTATGAAATATTAAAATAATTGTTCTTTTGATATACTTTATAATGTAATTTATTCCTGTGATCAAAGCTGAATTTTCAGCATCATTACTCCAGTCTTCAATGTCACATGATAATTCAGAAATCATAACATTCTCATTCATGAAAAAAAAAGGTAAAAAAAAAAAAAATCATTCTAATATGAGGATTTATTATCAGTGTTGTGCTGCTTAATATTTTTTTGGAACCAGTTATGTTTTTTTCAGGGTTCGTTGATGACTAAAAAGTTAAAAAGAACAGCATTTATTCAAAATATAAATCTTTTCTAACAATATAAATCTTAACACATTCTTGTTGAATTAAAGTATTAATAAAACAAAATTAAAAAAACTGCCCCGAAACTTTTGAACGGTATTGTATATTAATACAAAAAAGATTTCTACTTTAAATAAAAAGTTTTTTTATATTCATAAAAGAATCCTAAAAATAAATAAAATCACAGGTTTTATATATATATATAAAGCAGCATAACTATTTCCAACATTGATAATGAATCATATTAAGCACATGATTTATACTAAGCATATTAGAATGATTTCTGAAGGATCATGTGACACTGAAGACTGGAGTAATGATGCTGACAATTCAGCTTTGATCACAGGGATAAATTACACTTTAAAATACATTAAAAGAACAATTATCTTAATATTTCATAATATTTTTGATCAAATAAACGCAGTCTTGATGAGCAGAAAACACTTCTTGACCGGCAACGCCATTATGTGACCAACTAGCAGAACAACTTGAGCGTTTTCAGGTAGCATATATGCATGTATTATTCATTTCGGGTGATATATTGTATGTTTAGTGTAAATTCCGCGAGTTTTTATGAGAGGAGTTTCTCTCACACACATGGCAGAAGCGGCCATGACACTCCATCACGACACATTACACTTCAAACCCAACAAAAGCGTCTAATTCTACCGCACAGCCAGCTTTAATCGCACCATTCACAAACATAAACGTCTAATGTCAATATTCACCGAATCACGCGAGTGAATAAAGAGGGAAAAGATGACAAAATAAAGCAATTTTACGGACACGAATCCTCACCCTCGCAGTTGCTGCTGGTCCGGGCGGAAAAGACCGACGCGTTTCTCGTGCCTGAAGATGGTGTGTATTTGATCGAAATCGAGGGTTTACCGCTGCCTGCAGGATTGGAGAGGAACTGCACCACGTGTTTTCAAACGACTACTCTATACGTTTTTGCCATATTTAATCAGGATTTATGTTGTCATGAGTTAAAATAGCTAAATATCTGTCCGTTTTATGTAACTGCATTCACATTTCAGCATTTTTGGTGCTTTATGTGTATTGTGCGCATTTATGTCTGAAACACGCAATTACTAAAAATGTGTTAAATATAACTTTAAATATAATTCAAGCTGTTCAAAGTATATACTACTATTGTATTTAAAAAAGACGTGTTGCATACGACGCAAACTGCAAAAATCTATTAATATTGGGGGAGCTTTAAAAGGACATAAACATACGTGCAACAAAAATGCTGGGTTGTTTCAACCCAAATTTGGGTCAAATATAGACAAACCCAAATGTTGGGTTAAAAATGCAATAAAAAAATTTACAGTTGAAAGTGAAAGTTGAGGTTGGGTTCAAATTTGAAATTACATTTTTAACCCAACATTTGGGTTTGTCGATATTTTACCCAAATTTGGGTTAAAACAACCCAGCATTCTTTAGAGTGTACATAATATCATTTCTGTCAAAACTAATTGCTGTACAAAAACATGTATAACAGTGCTGCACAAAACGTGTGTTTATATAATATATAGGCTAAACAAAAACTTTTATGTTATGTTTATGATTAATCGATTTGACAGCACTAATTTATATGCATTTATATTCATCATATTTTCATGTATGTACGTATTAGTAAATATATACAAAGACAAAACAAGATATTTCACAATATATTTCTTTATATTCTACATGGAAACATATCCCACAGTGATATCAAACAGCTCTATGATTTACAAAACAAATCATTCGTTTCATCTAGACCTCTCACGGCGTTCAGATTATGGGTATTTTTTCATCATACGAATGCACAATAAATACAGTGTATTTTCAGTAAAGGTCATTGTAGGCTCTTCATCAGAGAGTGATACGGGTTTGCTGATGTGTAGTGGAATAAGTGCATATATCAGCAGGTTTTCTTCTCTTTTAGTAGCGATATGAGGTGTAAGTTACACTTAGAAACATAAATACATTCAGTAATCTACTTCATCCTTGACGCGGTGATGTGTGTGAATGAGATTACAGCACATGTGCAGTCGAGTGGTGTGTGTCTAATAAACCCAGACTGGATAAAGCATGTGTTTGTTGCTATCTGGCTTTCGGTCTTCTGTTTGCGTGCGCTTTCTGATTGGTCAGGTTATTTAGGACACAACTGGAACTGAGCATCGCCAGCCGTGAGTCCTGAACAACGTTCCTCTTCCTCCAGGAGGACTGATCTTCCTCCTCGTCTTCTTCATTCTCTTCTTCCTCTTCTGGGTCGCTTTCCACATCGCTGCGCTCATCCTTGTCCAGCTGTTGAAGAGGTGCAAGTGAGATCGGTTAAAGGACGTTTCTCTGATGTCGTTTGAATTCACTATTACAGGTGAAACCCGAAAAATTAGAGTATCGTGCAAAAGTTCATTTATTTCAGTAATTCACCTTAAAAGGTGAAACTAATTTATTATATAGACTCATTACATGCAAAGTGAGATATTTCAAGCCTTTATGTGTTATAATTTTGATGATTATGGCTTACAGCTTATGAAAACCTTTTCACAATATTCTAATTTTGAATTTGGGGTTTTCATATTAAGCTGTAAAACAATCAAAATTATAACTAATAAAGGCTTGAAATATCTCACTTTGCATGTGTGAGTCTATATAATATATTAGTTTCACCTTTTAAGTTGAATTACTGAAATAAATTAACTTTTGCACGAAACTCAAATTTTTCGAGTTCCACCTGTAAATTGACAGTATATGAGTATTTATGTGCAATCCTTTTGAAATCTGTTAATGAAATGATCAAGGAAAAGTGTTTTAACTAAAAAAAAAATGTAATTAATATTTAGAGATGTTGCACTAAGTGACATAAATAAGTCATAAAATAAGTACAGAATGACTAAATCAAAAACTGAAAACAAAATAAATTAAAGTTAAATAGAAATGTAAAAAAAAAGTTTTTTTGACAAAAGCACTAAATAAAATTACTAAAACTTAAACTAAAATTAAAATTTAAACTGGAAATATGAAAATGAAAGTTTATTCATAAGGTTATTCATAATATTAATATACCATAAATAATACTAAAATAACACTGATATAACAGTTAAATATGTAATTTGTTTTGTTATAAACTAAAACAGAATTAAATATAAATATTACAATTTCTAACTTAAAATTTTAATTATGAATATTAAGAAATGTTGCACTAATTGAACTGAATAAGTTGAAGTACTAAAAGGACTGAAAACAAAAACTGAAATAAAAAAATGTATTCAAGTTAAAAAGAAATGTAAAAAATAATAAAAAATGACAAAAGCACAAAATAAAATGACTAAAACAAACTAAAATGAAAATAAAAGATTAAGGTTATTCATAATATTAATAAATATATAAATAATACTAAAATAACACGCTATATATACATAGGTAACAAAATATATACTTATATATATATATATATATTGTTACCTATGTATTGTTATAAACTAAAACATTTCCAGTAACTACATTAGTTAACAATGAAAAATATTCCTGAAGCATTTCTGAATGTTAATTTCACCATTTTCTATTATTGAAATCAAAAGTTGTATCTGTTAATATTATTTGTTGGACCTGATCTAACTTATGAACAGTATTAAATAGCCAAATGTTAACAAAGATTAAGAAATACTGTTAAAAATATATTGCTCATTGTTAAATAATGTTAGTGAATGCATTAAGAACCTTACAGTAAAGTGTTTGACTACCCCCCCCCCCCCCCCCTTTTGAATAGACAAGAAAATGCACATTTCGACCTTAAATGGTTGTAATTCAACAATGCTTTGGAATATAGATGTAAGATTGGTCTTGTCTTAAAGAAGACATTTGTCAGATTTTTGTAGATGTGAAATTAAGAAAGTGAAACAGAAAAAAAGTTATATAAGTTTGAGTTTATGGAAATGCACAATGTAAAAAAATAATTATTCATATTTTATATAAAATATCTATTATTTTCAAAACCTGGGCTACTCTAAAACTGCAAAAAAAAATGAAAGCCAAAAATCTGAACAAGTTGTGTTTAAAATTTTAGGTTGATATCTCCGTAAATGAGCTTTCAGTGAGAGTGTGTGTGTGCGCAGTACCGAACGCTTCCACTAGGGCACAGACTCCATCACTGCCCATATAAGGGCGCCTCCATTTCCATATGTTGTTTCTGAACAATTTATCTGAACCATTATTTCCACAATTTTCATACAATTTATGAAGTAGAGATCCTATTCAGAAGTAGTATGGGAAGTATGGCAGATTTTGATATGAATTCAACCTCTAAGAAACACATAAAAAGAGCACATATGTGCGTTATAGCTCACTGCCACACGACAAATGGTGTTTTTTTTTTATATATATATTTAAAACATTTTCAGACCTTTTTTTCTAAAATAATTGAATGGATGCTGTCTTTTGAACTCTTGGCATGAAAACAAACTGAGGTTTCTACCATTCTTTCGTTATTTTTCATGTTCATCGCTATTTCAAAATAAAAGTCTGAACACACCTTAGGAGTATGAAAATATTCTAGTTGCAAATTGATAAATTACGGCTCCTCTGTAATTTATTTAGAAAGTCAGTCACCAAATATGGAAACTAGAGATTGTAAGCTTTCAAATGATATATAGTTTGTCAATATTACTTAAGATTTTTACTAAGATATTATTGTTTTAAAAATATAATGGCAAACGTCCCACCTGTGGGACGGTGACAGTTGTGTGATTAAACACTGTTAAGGGGGTGTAGATATGATGGATGGACTGACTTACTTTCCCTAAGAAGAGAAACTTGTAGATCATCCTCAGGATAAGATACGCCCAGTAGACGTGCAGCGCCTGCAGGACCAGCAGAAGCGCATTGAAGAAATAATATCCCATAAACGGCTCAAACACCTCCATAGACAACACAAGAGTGGTGTAGATGATCCTACAGGAGAGAAAACACACACACACACACACTGCTTAAACGCTGAGAAAAACAACATAATACCTCCCTCACACATGCACCAACTGTAGAAACTGAGGAGATCTAATCACGTGATCATGTGATGTTCATAGTGACTGTCACGCCCCCTTTTTTGAATAGACATGAAAATGCAGAATCCGAACTTAAATGGTTGTAATTCAAGAATCCTTTGGAATATAGATGTAAGATTGGTCTTGTTTTTAAGAAGAGATTTGGCTGATTTTTGTAGAAGTGAAATAAATTAAGAAAGCGAAACAGAAAAAAAGTTATAGAATTTTGAGTTTGTGTAAAAATTGTATTATTCATATTTTATATATTAAAATATATATTTTTCAAAACCTGGTTGGACTCTAAAACTGCAAGAAAATAAAAGCCAAAACTCTGAACAAGTTGTGTTTCAAATTTTAGGTTGATATCTCAGTAAATGAGCTTTCAGTGAGAGTGTGTGTGTGCGCAGTACCGAACGCTTCCACTAGGGCACAGACTCCATCACTGCCCATATAAGGGCGCCTCCATTTCCATGTGTGTTTTGAGTGATCTGAACCATTATTTCCACAATTTTCATACAATTTATGAAGTAGGCATCCTATTCAGTAGTATGAGAAGTTTGGCAGATTTTGATATGAATTCAACCTCAATAATCACATAGAAATAACACGCACGTGCGTTATAGCTCGCCGCCACATCACAAATGGTGAATCTATAATTGTTTTCTTTATATTTAAAACATTTTCAGACTTTTTTTTCCAAAAAAATGTAATGGATGTTATCTTTTGAACTATTGGCATGAAAACAAACTGAGGTTTCTACCATTCTTTCATGTTCATCACTATTTCAAAATAAAAGTCTGAACACGCTTTAGTGCACCTTAAGGAGTTAAGACGATGTTATCTGATTCTTCATGCTTTAAAGAGTCAGGGGCCAAGGCTCTTACTTGCTGGGAAACACGATCAGGCGTGTAACCAGGAATACAGCAGCAAAAATCACAAACAATGAATCGCACGTCTTCTTCCAGCCGGCATAGTTGAACATCTTGGCAGACTGTGGGAAAAACAGAGAGATTCAAGATGAGCGACACTAAATTACTCAGAGTTTTAGTCTCATACTGTTCAGTGTTTTAAAAGCATAGTTTTATTAATGTGATATTCAAGCTATTATTACAAAATTATGCTAAAAAAAAATTTTGTTGTTGTTTTTGTGTTTAATTATTTGTGTGGATATTTCATTCGTATTGCTGTCTTAATTATTTATTTTATTATTTATTAATTGTTCGAAATAAAGATTTCATTCATTCATTCATTCTATTATTACAAAATAAACGTTCTTCCAGTCACATCAGTGGAAAGTTTGCTCAAAGTTCTCGTGTCTTGAAGGAAGCATGTGCGATTTCAGAACGAATGCAACGATTGGACGAATCTATTAATGATTGACAGTGTTTATGAAAAACAATTGCCTACCTAGTTCTCAAATAATTCACAAAAACGTTATTTTTACAGGTGAAACTCGAAAAATTAGAATATCGTGCAAAAGTTAATTTATTTATAATATATATTCTAACTAATATATTATATAGACTCATTACATGCAAAGTGAGATATTTCAAGCCTTTATGTGTTATAATTTTGATTGTTTTACAGCTTAATATGAAAACCCCAAATTCAAAATTAGAATATTGTAAAAAGGTTTTCATATCTGTAAGCCATTATCATCAAAATTATAACACATAAAGGCTTGAAATATCTCACTTTGCATGTAATGAGTCTATATAATATATTAGTTTCACCTTTTAAGTTGAATTACTGAAATAAATGAACTTTTGCACGATATTGTACATTGTTTATGGAATGTTTTTTTCTTAAACATTTTAGTTGGACATTTTTTAAATGTTACTAACTACCTGTTTCGGAATGTTCAGAAGTAACATTCCATTAATGGTTAAAGAAAGATAAAATAGAATGTTCATAAAAACAAGAATGTTTTTAAACATTTTTAAAACATTTAAATAACTGGACGCTTTCAATGGAAAACATTAGCAAAACGTTCTTACAACATATTTTCGTTAGCTGGAAAGTTCCCGACATACTAGTTAAACTACTGAAAAGACGTTTGTTTACTATGATTTCACATAGTCTCCATAGCTCACAATGGAAGATCAAACCCATGTTGAGAATAATAAAATTTAGGATGTTTGCAGAGCAAAATAGAATTAATAAAGTAATCTTACTATTAAATCTTAAGTAACATTAGTAAACATTTAGAATTGACATTAAACTAAGTTGATATTTGTTACTTAATTTACTTGCTTTCTTTACTTAAAGTTGACCTTTTTCGCTTTAAGTTTGCTTTGCCAAAAATAATGCAAATTTCCGAACTTTTTGGAGTAGAGTGAACTTGAATTTACAGTGTACTGAAACCACATGAACACTAAATTCCTCTAAATACTGAAACCATAACATTTCATAAAACCGAAACAAAGCATAAAGGTCATTGCAAATGGCGTGACCCTCTGATGCTGTTCGATTTTACGGGGTTTTATTTAAAAAAAAAAATGTTTTACTTCATCTGAATGGTATGAAACTTGGTAAAGGTTTTGGCACTTGCTGTGTGAAAACCAAAAAAATTATGGACGTGATTCAAAAAGGTTTAATGGTCCTGAAAAACAGTCACACTTGTATTGTTCACGATCTAAAATGAGCGCATTGGAAATGAATGGGAGACGAATTTCCTCTAGTGGAAGCGTTCGGTACTGCGGCCGAACAAAATATTACTGAAAACTCATTTTTTGAGATATCAACCTAAAATTTGGAACACAACTTGTTTAGATTTATGGCTTTGATTTTCTCACAATTTTAGAGTAAAACATGTTTTGGAAAATAATACATATTTCATATAAAAATTTAAATGGTATTTTTGTTGATTTTTTCATAACATTTCATTTATGTTTATGCATTTGGCAGACGCTTTTATCCAAAGCGACTTACTTTGCATTTCAAGCTACACATTTACATTCTTATCAGTTATTGCTGTCCCTGGGAATCAAACCCGTGACCTTGGCGTTGCAAGCGCCAACGCTCTAGTGTTTGAGCTACAGTTACAGCTATAACAATAAATATACAATTTTATATAAAAAAATCAAGTTCACTTTTTAAAAAATTTTAACTTTAGCAATAATCTGCCACGTGTCGTCTTTAAAAAGAGACCAAACTTCAGTCTGTGATCCAAAACTTTCAAGATTTAGGTCATTTAAGATTTAAATGATTTAGACGTAAGATTTAAGACATTTTCAGGTCTATGCTCAAAAAGTGAATAAATAGCTTATAACTACTGCATAAATATAAAGTAGTACCGTAAAATCTCCTAAAAAAATACAAAATATTAAATAAAAATATATGATCAAACTAAAAAATAGTACAATAATAATAATGGTTATTTTTGAGCGACACACAAACAGTACCAGAGGGTTTAACATGAAATAAAGGTGAAATCATTGGCCAGCAGTGTGTTTGGGGAGTTTTGTGTCAGTGTTAGACTCGTTGTTTTACCCATAAACACATGACCCTGCGGTTGAGCTCGTACCTCGAGGAGGAAATCTGAGGAGTCGTGGACGAGCATCACCAGGGTGCCGACCCGAATGTAGTTGGAGCAATACGAGAAACCCAGCAAGAAAATAGTGGCAAAATGGTGGACGATCTGTTCTTTGAAATCCTACAACAGAACATGATCCAGATTAACACAAAAAGACAAAAGAATAATTGACATCACTGTGATATCTGACATGAAATGTAACCTAAAACAACCAAAAGACAATCTAGAGTCTACACATACACACACACTTACACACACGCACACTCACACACACACACACACACACAGACACGCACGCACGCACACGCACTCACACACACACACGCACTCACACACACACACGCGCACACACACACACACACACACACACGCACGCACACACACACACTTACACGCACACACACACACACACACACACACACGGAGAGGATTTATGCTCATCAGTTGGTAACTCAACCTCACAGTGAAAGCCCTGCACAATTACAGTAATACATATTGAAAATTTATTGAAAAAAATCTCGTCTTTAATAATAATATTATATATATTTATAAAACGGTTAGTTCCAATCCTTGATTCTGATTGGTCAATACCTGTGCTTTATTCACGATAAAACACGGCTATGACCGCTTCACCCAACGGTTCTATCTATGTATCACTACACAACACCCCTAGCAACCACTCTTAGCAACTTAAACAGATGTTTGATCTCAGATTCTCATTGATATTGTTCATTTAAAGCTAGAGTAGAGCATTGTGAGAGATCGAGTAAGCGAGTGTACCTGCATTTACATAGCATTTTCCTTCAGGTCAGTTCTATATTCATAATAAAAAAATGCGTTTCAATGTCCGCTGCGATATTTTGTCCTTTTAACAGTCATGGGGTTTTCCCGTGCATAACGTTAACAGTTAGTAATCTGTCAGTTGCGTCTTCCAATCTCCGTGATCACAAGTTCGAGTCCTTTCAAAAGCCTTCTCTACTGACTCACTCACTCATAAAGACAGTCTTTGACGCCATCTATTGGCGAAATAATTATGTAACTTCTGTTGCTGTTTACGGTCCGGGACTATTTTTTCCAGCGGAAGGAAGGCTTTTAGTGATTTTACTTCATGAAAATTGCATAGATACATATTTTTCGGCTTTAATATTTTTATTGTGTGGCAACCGTTTTATAAAAGCAATAAGGTACTCGAGGCAAGTGCTGTATCGTGAATAAGTAACGGCTGAAGCCTGAAGGGGTTGCAAGCAATAAGGTACTCGAGGCAAGTGCTGTATCGTGAATAAGTAACGGCTGAAGCCTGAAGGGGTTGCAGGCACGACGCGAACAACGCCCTCCAGCCGTTACTTATTCACGATACAGCACAGCCTCTCGTACCTTATTGCTTACATATATATATATAGATTTTTTTTTTTTTTTACTGTGGCTCTTTTGGAAAAGTGCATTAACCAAAAATGAAAAAATGTCTCTTCGGTCAAAAAAGGTTCCCAACCCCATATCTAGACAATAGATGGCCTGTTGACAATCTGCATTTAGTGTGTGTGTGTGTGTGTGTGTGTGTGTGTGTGTGTGTGTGTGTGAAATACCTGACACACAAATCACACATATAAACTCTATGATTTCTCCAACCTTCAAGCATTCAAGAAGAAGCCTTTAGATCAGAAGGTTTTTAAAATCAAGTGTCCAAACTTTTGCCTGCTTTTGTGCTCAAAACCAGCATGAAAGGATGTGATTTTCCGTGAAATTACAGATGGATTGTTCTGATGATAATACTAAGATATGTCTCGTAAAGGCTTAAATCACTGTCTTACTGTGAAACCTACAGCACGAGTCAAACGGAGACTTTCACTGTTTCTCCTCTAAAAGACTTTTAACCGTCTCAAACTGTTCTCAGACCTGCAATCAACAGTAAGAGGTCTCAATTTGAACTCAAATATTTCTCATCAAATGATCTCCACATTAATGTTATCCCTCTGTTTGATCTATGACAACTATTGACTACAGGTGAAACTCGAAAAATTAGAATATGGTGCAAAAGTTCATTTATTTCAGTAATTCAACTTAAAAGGTGAAACTAATATATTATATAGGGACGTCCCGCGTGACGTCACGCCATTTGGAGCAGCCATCTTGACGGTATAGAAAATGCTAAACCGCCGGTGATACTGTCTATGGTGATAATACAGCTCGTTGCGAAATATTCCTATCATGCCCGAGCGATGCTGTGCATTTGGATGCGATCAGATACGTGATCATACAAAAGGAATATCTTTATACCGTATCCCAAAAGAAACAAAACGGAGAAAAGTGGTTGGCGGCAATTAACAGGCAAAACGCATACATACATTCCTAGATCAGTTAATTCGTTAGGCCTATTATCACATTACATTTTTTCGTTTTCAAATACCAAAAGCTGATCTTGTATTTTATTTGACACTTCTTATAAATCGTTAGAAACACAGGTTGAGACAGTCTCAATGACAGTTTATCATACTACAGTGACAGTCAGTGATTGTATAAAAAAGTATATATAGGTTATTTCGTTTTTCTTGGATCAAACTAGATTAAACAAATTCATTAAAGATACACTTAATTAGGGTGACCAACAGTCCTGTTTTCCCAGGACATGTCCTGTTTTTACGTCCTGTCCTGGCTGTTTTTTATAAAGTGATGAAAATGTCCTGGTTTTTAAAAAATTGCTTGGAAACATCAGCTCTACAGCAAAAGATGGGCAAACAAGGACGAGGAAGAAAAACAGGATAAAGAGGAAGAAAACTAAAGATATAAATACATTTTGTTAGTTCGTTTTTGTAAGTTTGTGAGAGCTATTTTTGTTCAATTTGGAGGTATTTCTTTTAGTTATTTATATATTTATTTTTCTAATACAGAAGAGACATTATTTCTATCATTATTTCATTGATTATTTTTTAAACCTGTCATAATAAAACATGTTGAGTAACCTCTGAGAAGCCTATCTTAATTTGTGTCTTGCAATATAACAATTTTCTATCCATACAGAGGAGGCTACTTTAAATGTATTAATTAATAAGGCATCTTTGAGTAAATTTCGAGTGTCATTTGAGTAGCCTATCTGTTTGCCGGGCCGAGTGTCCTGTTTTTTGGTAATCAAAATATGCACTTAATCTTGTTGGTGATTTTGTTTTGTGTTTTCCCCTGTAAACTCAGTTTAAAAATAGTAGGTACTATAATTTGATGAAAAAAAATACATTGACCAACCTTTGCGGTGATGATTGAAAAATCATTTTCTTTTAATGAAGCTCTGGTGTAGCGTGATGGGAAGTGAACAAGGTAGCTGTAATGTCACCGAACTCAATGTCAGGAAGTTTTTCTACACATTTAATGCCTGTAAAAAGAACTTGTGGTGCTTCATATGGATATATGATTCCTAATTCCTTTATCTTCCTCTTGTATATTTATTTTTGTGATGCTAATAATAAGTGTGATGACATGACGTGGTGGTGGGGGAAAAAATCGATTCTGTTCAGTATCGAGATATTTTGTACCATGATTTTGCGCATGCAATTATATCAATACTGTAGCGCAAAGTATTTCAATATTTAGGCTAATTATACTAATAATTATATTATTAGTATATTAATATACTAATAATTATATTATTAGTAATAATATATATTACCCACGGCAATGGATCTATGAGTAGCCGACGGATGTATTCCGTCAAAATGGCTGACAAGCGACTAGGGGTCACGTGACTGGGAGATCCCTATAGACTCATTACATGCAAAGTGAGATATTTCAAGCCTTTATGTGTTATAATTTTGATTGTTTTACAGCTTAATATGAAAACCTCAAATTCAAAATTAGAATATTGTGAAAAGGCTTTCATATCTGTAAGCCATAATCATCAAAATTATAACAAATAAAGGCTTGAAATATCTCACTTTGCATGTAATGAGTCTATATAATATATTAGTTTCACCTTTTAAGTTGAATTACTGAAATAAATGAACTTTTGCACCATATTCTAATTTTTAGAGTTTCACCTGTAGTTTTATTTCTCTTAAGGAATTTTAGACAAAGTTGATATTTAAATGAACTCAAAACTAAGTCTCTTTTGAGTAATAATATGTTATACTGATTTCTTCTCTGCATTTCTCCTCTTCTCTACTTTGCTTCCTGATGTACTTGTGTAATAATCCTGGCATTGCATAATACGAATACTGGTGACACATTATGTTAGATGTCCTTAACTACTATGTACTGACATCAAAAAATAAGAACAATGTACTTTTGTGTTCATGTTCAATTGCAAAACACTTGTGCTGCTATTGAGGTACGGTTAGGAACAGGTTTAGTGGTGTGTAAACATGTAATTATAGATTAAATTACAGCTGTAATTACATGCAGGTATTTTTAAACAAGATAAGTGTAAATGTAAAAGCATGCATGTGCACAATAACTGCATTGTATCAAATGATGTAAAGTGCATAGAAGTTAAAGACACCTAATATAAAAAGTGGGACCCAAATATTGTAGGCTCTTTTGTCTTTTGCAAGTCACTCTGGATAAAAGTGCATTAAAGTAAATGTTCCTCTGGACGATATTTATATGAACTGCAAGTAGGGGGTGTCACAATATATCGCAATACAAAAATGCAATTGTGGATAATGACAATATGTATTGTGATGAATTCACCCAAAATAAAAATTAATGTGTGAGAAAAAATTCAAGTTTACAGAGTTTTAGTGTCGGTACTACATTAAACTACTAGATATAATGTTGACTATGATGTATAATAATGCAATGGGGGAATATTTGTGTGTCCTGATAATGCCAAATGTCTGATGTTACCAGTAAAAAGCTGCCGACATTATATTAAATATATCTAGTCAGTGACAGTAATAATGAGAAAATAATGAGCCTATTAATTTACAACAGTAATATAAAATTTAGCATTTTAATCAACAGTACATTTTTTGTTTACCTTTTATCATATGTCTCGGAGTATCGCAATAATATCGCATAGTTCAGTATCATGATATGTGACATGAGGGGATCGTTACACCGCTAGCCATGAGTAACATCATAGAAATGAAAAATTATGATACAATGTAGCCTAAACTAACTAAATATTATTGTTAATACAGCGTATATTTAAGTTACCAAGCTAGCAAAGTAAATAACTGAGCATCTTTAAAAAGGACATCGGCTTCAAAAAGAGAAACTCTGACCTTGTAACATACAATCCTCATAAAACATTCAGAAAGCAAATGAACTCCACTGTGGGACACTATTGTGTGAGATCTTACTTTTCTTTTGACGTCCACAGACACACAGAGCAGCAGAGACCAGTAGAAGCCCAGTTCAAGCATGTAGTACCAGTAGTGAACGTCCCGCACCGGCTAGAGAAACACAAACACACAACACTGACATTACATCACCTCTAAACAGTATAAAAGGCTAGGAGAACCTCACTTCTCAAAAATATGATTGCAATTTAAAATAGCTGTTTTATATGGGAATTTATGTTCAAATGTAATTTATTCCTGTGATCAAAGCTGAATTTTCAGCATCAATACTCCAGTCTTCAGTGTCACATGATCCTTCAGAAATCACTCTAATATTCTAATAGTTTGCTGCTTCATATTTTGTGTGCAAACTGTAATGCATTTTATTTTTCAGGATTTGTTGATGAATAGAAAGTTCTAAAGAACAACATTTATTTGAAATAGAATCTTTTGTAACATTAATAAATGTCTTTACTGTCACAAAACAATTTAATAAAAAATAAAAAATCTTACTGACCCCAAATTTTTGAAAGGCAGTGTTTGGTGTTTTTGTTAATTTTTGGAGCTTGAGAGTATAAATTACCATAGTTTATCCTTTATTAGTCTTTTGTAACATTATAAATGTCTTTACTGTCACTTTTGATCAATTTAATGCATCCTAATGCATGAATAAAATGATTTAATAGGTACTTATTCTGAATAAGTAATTACTTCACGGCCACTAACAAAGTATGTTCTATATATTATGAAATTATGAATGTGTGTAGTATGAATGTAATCTGGACGTACTAAATTCTCCATGTTGTCATGATCATGTGACCTACCAGTGTTAGTCTTAACTAACTACCGTCGTCTTAGTGGCCCCTAATGTAATAACAAATGATCATTTTGCTGGAAGTGAATCAATCAAAACCAACTTTAGCCGAAATAACATTATTCAAAAATCGCTATAAAGCCAAAACAATCTCTGTTACTGTAAATTGTATGTTTATCTCTGTAAAGCTGCTTTGAGACAATCTCCATTGTTAAAAGCGCTATATAAATGAAGATGACTTGACTTGACTTGTTAGGCCTCTCCTGTGGCCTCATGGGATAGTAAAGTATCCATTGTATGCACACTTCAGAATCTCACCGAAACTAGTAGGTACTTTTCCCCTACTCTTTTATGAGTACTGTGAATTCAGATATACTTCCTTTGTCACATATTGTTTTTCACCTACTATACAGGTGAAACTCGAAAAATTTGAATATCGTGCAAAAGTTCATTTATTTCAGTAATTCGACTTAAAAGGTGAAACTAATACATTATATAGACTCATTACATGCAAAGTGAGATATTTCAAGCCTTTATTTGATATAATTTTGATGATTTTGGCTTACAGATATGAAAACCTATTCACAATATGCTAGTTTTGAATTTGGGGTTTTCATAAGCTGAAAGCCATAATCATCAAAATTATAACAAATAAAGGCTTGAAATATCTCACTAAAGCGAAATATTCCTCAAATGCCATAACTGTAATTTATATCAAAACATCTAGCATTAATTCGACCTCAAAGAGTTTTATTAAAATAAGTTATTACTCCAACACGTGCGTGACGTCATAAACCTGGTGGTTGAACGACCAGTTTGCGACAATATGGTTTCGGGAAACAGTCGAGACTATAGTTGATTTCTCCAACGATGCGTTGTACTATAGTAGTGAAGCAGCGAGTTACGTCGTTGTACGGGAACACACCCCAGGTGAGCTCACCTGTTGAGGATATCCTCTCCAGCACTCGCTCTGCTCCCAGAACCAGGGCGTCTATGAGGAAGAGGAACACTTTCAGACAACAGAACTTACGGCCTGACAATAAAAGAGGCAGACATATACAGTGAAGACCATAGAGCTGGTAAGTCCCGCCCCTTCCGCTTACCCCGCTGGACCTCTAGGTTGAAAAATCGTGAATGCAAGTGAATGAGAGAAAATAATTATTTTCTAATCCCGTAATCGTGTAAAGAATGCTACAATTTAGCGGGTAGAATTTTAATACGGTTAGACTTTGTGTGAGAGCACTTTGTGGACTACAACTCTTCGCTGCTTTCGACGCGTTTGATATACGTCACCACCACTAGCACACGGATCCCGCTAAACATGCCTTTGTTTGAATGGTGACATTTGAGTACAAAAAACACAGACATCTCGATCTAATTCCTTAGATTATCGCACCGTGATTTGTGGAGGGAAAATGTGTTATGCGGTGACGTCACATATGCGACGTGTAGTCTTTCTCGTTATGTCTATTCCACAACTGCTAGCCAAAGAATCATACAATATACTGTCAAACTCGTTACATGAGAAATTATATAAAAAATTCACAGACAACATATGTTCACATTCATGGCACAATTCAACCGGGATCAGAAAATAATTATTTCTCTCATTCACTTGCATTGACGCTTTTTCAACCTAGAGGTCCACTTGGAGTTTTACGGATGGGCGGGACTTACCAGCTCTATACTGAGTCCCGAGAGCCGGTGTTGTGCTTCAGAAAAACATTAGAACGGTGTGTGTTCAAAATAACAAAGCTGAAGCTTGTTATTGTTGATTTAATGCAGGTCGATCTGAAGAAGCGTTCAAATCTATTTGTTAGGACTTTAACTAGGGGACCATAATTAGGCAGTGACTCAAAAGACACCAACCCCAAGACACACTAGGGTTCACGTGGGAATTAAGCTTCAAATGACGACTCACGTTAATTAAAGATGCAAATCCCGCGGCGAAAGCAATCAGGTAGAACACAAATCTCCAGCTGGGGAAACAAAAGATTTGAAGTTACTATGGTAAAAAAAAAAACGGCATTAAAACAGATGCATTCATCTTGATAATTAGTTCTTGAGATTGTAGTTATTTTGATGTTTACTTCTTCAAGATACTAAAGTCTGCAATCAAAAGCTAGAGATCATAGTATATGAACAAACATTTCTCATCTTCTCAAGCTTTCTATAGTTGTCTAATATACACTCACCTAAAGGATTATTAGGAACACCATACTAATACTGTGTTTGACCCCCTTTCGCCTTCAGAACTGCCTTAATTCTACGTGGCATTGATTCAACAAGGTGCTGAAAGCATTCTTTAGAAATGTTGGCCCATATCGATAGGATAGCATCTTGCAGTTGATGGAGATTTGTGGGATGCACATCCAGGGCACGAAGCTCCCGTTCCACCACATCCCAAAGATGCTCTATTGGGTTGAGATCTGGTGACTGTGGGGGCCATTTTAGTACAGTGAACTCATTGTCATGTTCAAGAAACCAATTTGAAATGATTCGAGCTTTGTAACATGGTGCATTATCCAGCTGGAAGTAGCCATCAGAGGATGGGTACATGGTGGCCATAAAGGGATGGACATGGTCAGAAACAATGCTCAGGTAGGCCGTGGCATTTAAACGATGCCCAATTGGCACTAAGGGGCCTAAAGTGTGCCAAGAAAACATCCCCCACACCATTACACCACCACCACCAGCCTGCACAGTGGTAACAAGGCATGATGGATCCATGTTCTCATTCTGTTTACGCCAAATTCTGACTCTACCATCTGAATGTCTCAACAGAAATCGAGACTCATCAGACCAGGCAACATTTTTCCAGTCTTCAACTGTCCAATTTTGGTGAGCTCTTGCAAATTGTAGCCTCTTTTTCCTATTTGTAGTGGAGATGAGTGGTACCCGGTGGGGTCTTCTGCTGTTGTAGCCCATCCGCCTCAAGGTTGTGCGTGTTGTGGCTTCACAAATGCTTTGCTGCATACCTCGGTTGTAACGAGTTGTTATTTCAGTCAAAGTTGCTCTTCTATCAGCTTGAATCAGTCGGCCCATTCTCCTCTGACCTCTAGCATCAACAAGGCATTTTCGCCCACAGGACTGCCGCACACTGGATGTTTTTCCCTTTTCACACCATTCTTTGTAAACCCTAGAAATGGTTGTGCGTGAAAATCCCAGTAACTGAGCAGATTGTGAAATACTCTAAACGGCCCGTCTGGCACCAACATGCCACGCTCAAAATTGCTTAAATGCCCTTTCTTTCCTATTCTGACATTCAGTTTGGAGTTCAGGAGA